>JASANE010006840.1:0-27406 GCA_030248225.1 Trileptium ribeirensis
TTAATTATCTGTTTAGGCAAAAGCCAATTTGAAATTTGATATATGCCACAAACCAACATACAAAAAATAAAAGGTTAATATTCGAAAATTTAAATGAATCAAGTATATATTTAATTATCTGTTTAGGCAAAAGCCAATTTGAAATTTGATATATGCCACAAACCAACATACAAAAAATAAAAGGTTAATATTCGAAAATTTAAATGAATCAAGTATATATTTAATTATCTGTTTAGGCAAAAGCCAATTTGAAATTTGATATATGCCACAAACCAACATACAAAAAATAAAAGGTTAATATTCGAAAATTTAAATGAATCAAGTATATATTTAATTATTTGTTTAGGCAAAAGCCGATTTGAAACATTATTTTGTACTATGAATGTATCAATATTCATGTATATGTATATTCTTAATTTGACGGGACCATAGTATATTGCTTTTAGATTAAAAAAATAAATCTTTTGTTGATTAATATTGTGAGAGCGATTGGTTCTCTGTCCAGATAACCACCCTCTTACAATCGGAACGTGTACTGTGCTGTACCTGGTAATATCTTGTGCTGTCGGCGAACATCATGTCTATTTTATGGCTCGGCTGGTGAGACTGCACAATACGTTTAGGATGATTACCGTGAGCCTTCGTAATTACTGTGCAAGTTGCACTTATGTGTTATCATTATATCAGAATTTAGCGCAGTCTTTTTATTAAACTTTGGAGCCATTACTGTACTGCAATTTGCCGTTATCATCGTGTTGCGAGTTGTCACTGAACAAAATTTAGGGTTACAATATTACCGTATACTGGAGGTGTAGGGAGTGTTTTAATTCCATATTGCGTTACACATCTGCGGGTATTGTGCGGGGCGGCAACCGCGGGTCTCTTTTTCGGCTCAACGCTACTCTCGTCTCTGAGTGGGTATGATTTGCTCCGGTAGCACCTACTTCGGACCCTTTTAGTGTACACTCTTGGCGGGATTACGGTGCCTTTTACCCTCTCCCATCGCGACCCTGTCTAACAGAGAGAATGGCCTTTTTGGGCAAACGGTGCTCTTAAACTTAAGGTCTGTGGGACCCTAAGTGCGGCGGGGTTTGCGTTCGTGGATGTGTCGAGTCTCTATTTGACATGAGCATTTGTAACATTTATTTTCGTTTGTTTCGCAGAATCGCAGTTTTATGTTCTTGCTCACTATAACCGGGTACATGTTCTGCTAAAACGTATCGCCGTTGCCGCTGTCCGTGCTTTGGGTGCTCAGTTTCATTAGATTTACATATAGCCATGCCTGAGCTTCCTTAAACTGTCGGTATCTGAAATTAATCCGGCCAGAATCTTTCAGTTTAGGGAGAATTTAATTTATGCAAACAATTTAATTAATATCACGGTAAAATTTGCGATATTTTATTACCTTGTTTTGGTAACTCAATCTGGCTTCAGCCGTCCGGTATTTCCAAGTCAAAATATTCTTTAGCTTAGGAGGTTGAGTGAGCTCATTTAAATCTAGCTTTTGTAACTTCGGGAGCCTAACAACATAGCTTATCTTTGATCATAAATTTTGGCATGTTATCTTTATTACTCGTGGTATATTAACTTCACAGAAATTTTAACGTTTGTGTAAGTAGTAACTGTTATCGGTTTAAAAATACTTTGATTTCTTTGGCCTTTGCTCGTGCACTTCGCCGGTTTTCTTTGGTTTGTTAACAGTTCATCGGTTTAGGAATTGGCTGAAAATAGGAACGGCAACTGGAGTTTGTTTCGGAGTATACAACTACTAGTGCAACCTGTGCGAGAAGCTTGGTAGTCTCATGACGTTTCTTTTAACTCAGCTCTTGCATTTGTTTCTACGACTATCTCTAATTCAACTCTTTTTGTCATCATTTTTAATGTTTTCGACAAACAAAGTTAACGCTAATTTCTGAGACTAGGGCTATTGGATTTCTCCGTTTTGTGTACACTTCGGTGTTTCTTTTTGGACCTGTTAAAATCACGTTAAAATCGGCGCTTCAGTTCGATCCCTTTTTGTTGTTAAAGTTTTTTCTTTTACTGTTCCTGGCTTCTTATTTTTTTCTTTTACTGGGCTCCCGGCTTAAACTCTAGTTCAGAGTGGGCCGGCCGTAGTATGTGTTGCTATAAAGATGATTGGTGCGTAATTATGTTTACAGAGAGAAGTACAGTTGTTGATAGAGTCGTGCTTATTTTGTAGCAACTTTTAAGTTCACGTTGTGAAAGCTGTATCGACAAAATCGTTGTAATCAACAGATTGAAATCGAGGTTTAGGCAGTCTTTTCGGCATCCGTGTTTCCGTCTTATGCTTTGCTGACGGTAATCTAGGAACGCGGTCTTTCGTTCACATATGGTTCTTTTTGCTCGTGTTTCCGAATTAAAAAACAAACTCGTTTTTTACTAACAAATTCTCGTCGGGCCCTTGCGCTTGGATCTTTTTGGTTCTGGGTAAAGCTCTAGGTGTTCGAAGTCAGCCGTTTGGCTCCTATGTTCTGCGGCATCAGCAGAAGTTTCTATGGTGTAGTAATCATAGTTTTCTTAAGCTATGTTGATATCATAGTGCTTGTTTCCTTTCAGCGGAGCATCAAACGTGTCCTGCCATGTAAACTTGCACTCAGTGGTTCTCGTTTTCTTTATTTTTCGCTGGCTGAGCTCTAGTGCGGAATCAGAAGGTTCTTATAACTAAAAATTTTCTATGGCACCGTAAGCCTTAAGCGCCCCTGGGGAATGACCGTAAAAGCTTGGCCTACATTTGAACTAATCGGAGTACCGGAATTCGTGCAAATCAAATGGTTTTGTATCATAATGTTGCTGTATATGTACACTTCCATTGCTTGGATAATGAGCGCCGTTCTGGGCATGTTTTTAGTGTATTATAGTATCATGTCAACACATATCTTTTGTATCGTTTGATCCAACGTTATGAGTAAAAGCGATTTTAACCGGTCTACTCCTCATTTTTTATCGGGGACGAGGTCACTGTTTTTGTTATTTCTTAAGGTTCCGATACATAAACACTCGTTGTGGTGAGGAGTAGTGCATGAGTTTACTTAAGCTGCGCTCCTTACCATCCTCTTTCGTCAAAAGCATTTGCCATTCAGTTGATCACTGAACACAAATTTCTTTTTTGCATTAAAGAAAAGAAATTAGTCCGTTTCATATTTCATACATTATAATTTGAAAACGTTCGCGAACACATTGATGTTAGAGTACAGGAACCGAATTGCACTCGCTAATTTCGTTATGAAACAGAAAAATGTCGAAATCGGATACGGCTAATGAAATCCGGGTTTTGTTCTCTAACAACTTTTTGTACATGGTGTCAAAAAGGGATGGTTGGAGGCATCTTACGTTTACTCTTGTATAGGCTTAACGTAGATTTGTTGCGCTTTAATTACGTGTTAAAATAGCAGTCCGATCGAAGGACTCCTGTCAGTCGTAGGGCCTTTTTGGCTGTTATCTGTACGTAGCCTCTTGCAAAACCTCGTTCATTTCAGCGCCTAAGCACAGAGATAGAATTTTAGCCGCCAGACACGTGCTCGTCTTCATTTCTAAAACTGCATTAAACAAGGCCTCAAGGACCTCTGTCGGTAGGTTTCCGCCTCAGGGCAATGCCGTGTTTAGTTCTCCGTGGAGGGAATTTCGATAATCACAATTGGTTCCACTTATCATGCCACACCGAGATTTTTGGGTGGTGGCTTTTATATTTTTGTATAGTAGCGCGATCCACAATTCTCTGTCAGGGGGCATACGAGAACTATCCATTTCGGCCCACCGGGTTTCGGACGGGATATGTTACGCCCAGGGGCACCTCTTCACATCGCTAGACACATATGCAAGTTAGCAGGCCCTACCCTTATGAACACTAAGGCTAGAGATAAGCGGCCTCCTCCTTCGTATGGATGGGGTAGTCGAATAAGCCCTTCTATCGCCTCCCGCTACAATGTTATCACGGCACAGATTGGTATTAATACAATATGTCGCCATACATAAACATATTTAAAGCATTATTATTACGTTATACTACCAACTCCTCGTAAATTCATTGAACCTTACACGATCGAATTAATTTGCGTATCGTGCAATTTTTGACAATTCGTCCGTAATAAATAATTTACTTCCATGTACACAGCTACGTAAACTCACACCGCTACTCCTTTACTCTACAGTTTCGATTACACTGTATCACACAATGTATCTCGACTGCCTCCGAAAATAACTTGATGAGACCGATGTTTATAGCTACCAAAACTGCCTGGCCTCTAAAGGCGCGTTCATAGCTCACGCGTTCAGCTCAAACATTGAGCTAAAAATTTGACGGTAATCTTTAAGGGAAAATTGCAATATTTCAAAATCTGAGCTCAAACTTTTTCAGGTAATATATCTCGTCGATGATTGGCTACAGATTAATCTTTGAAAAGCTTGAACAGCATTTACACGTTCAAACATACCAAAAGTTTAAGAAAGTTGTTATCTCAAATTTTGAGCAAAAAGTTTGAGCGTGTGAACACAGCTTAACACAGGCATTTAAATTTAAATGTGTGCGAACTGTTCGTAAATCACGCTTTGTTCTACGCTACTGCATTTACATGAACAATACTTTTCCTACGAAAAACACTTATCAGCATTGCATAAAGCATTACGGTGTTGTGCAAAAGTTTGGGACGAGGCGAACAGTACTAAAATTTTATAATAAAAAGCACTCATTACATTCGGCACTAAGAGTAACAGTATACAAAGAGCTTCAAATATGAAACGTCAAGAATTGAGCGAACTGTCCTTTGCGGAAATATTCAGTAAAACTAAAAACATGCAAGGATGACTGGTAATTGGAAATTGACAGGAAAACTTGATTTTGTCAGCTGTAGCTCAACGAACTAGGTGTTTCATGCTCGGAAAACTTAGTTATGGACTCCCTACAGCCCGAACTTTTTACCCGCTACACGAGGAATTCACATTGCTGTGTTATCCAGAACTCGCGAATTTTTATCGGAAAAAGCATAAAGCTAATAAACCTCTGACATTCGGTATATGTTATATTACTAGACGCTGATCTAAGACCGGTGAGTTGATGCTATTGATTTTAAATTTTGGTTAAATATATGAAGCCAGAAAACTGCTCTATTCTGGTACGAAAAATCTTTTCACCCCTTATTTCGCCAGCCATATCTGAAATCTCGATATGTAATCAATAATACACGCCTATCACAGACCTACAAAAAGCACAGCAAAATCTTGAACGAAGACAAATACCGTATAGAAGTCTTTGCTTTCTCTCTAAACTTTTCCACCATTATCCACACGTTGAATACCGCGTCTGTTGTGTTTCGCCAGTTTCTAACCGAGTTCACTTGTTCTCCAATCGTCTGATACTTTCCGGAATTTCAGGCATATGTTCGGTATTCCTACTACTGTCTCTGACCGGGCTTCTTTCAGAGCGGTCCATGGTTCTATGCCGATGTTCCCGCGTCTGCACTTTTGCTACTACCCAATTTCGAAAGATGAAAGAGAACTTCAGCTTTCGTGATTTCTTCTACCGATCCTTCTACCGGAGTATGGCGTCTACCCAGTGTCAGGTCTATTGGGCTTATAAGATTAAACGCAATATATGCTAAAAATGTAGAATATCCGCTATTCGTTGATGAGTTGTAGCTGTTGTTGCAATAAATATATGTATTATTACAGTAACGCAGTAACCAAGAAACAGGTTGATTATGTGGCGTTTACGTTATAAAGGACACCCATATGTAAGTTTTGTCCACCAATATTCTGGGCCACGCCATCCAGTGGTATGCGTTGTATATCTACACTATATAATAAAATAGATGGTGTATGAGACACCATCGACAGACCAGTGGTGTCTACGACACGTTTTTGCGTTTTAGTGCTGGTGTAAAAGGCATCGTACAAATACACGTTATACAACGTGTAAATGACACCATCTAAACTTTTGAAAAGTTTAATGGTCTAGCCTACAACATACTATTTTCGACGGTACATCAGCTATGCACACCGTCTTAAAATAGCTAAAGACACACTATTGTGTCGGAGACACCATATTTTGCATAGTGGTAGAGACACACTGGGCGGCTAAAACTATCATGTAAGGATTCTTTATATCGTAAACGCCGCATTATCTGTATGTGAAAATATTTACTCGTGTCGACTCCAGTGTAATGTAAATGTCTGTGCAGGCTACATTTATAGTCAGATGCTTATGCTCAATTAAGGCTAATGGTTAGTATTAGGTTTGAGTTTTAACATAATATTTTCCATGATTCAAGCAGTGCACCGATGAGCTATTTTTCCCGTTGCCGAATATATACCAAATTTCCCGAATTGTTCCTCGACATTTTGCAAATTTGTTCACAATTTTATACAATTTTTAAACCATTTTCCTTGTTTAACAACCAATTTCCCAAATCTCTAGTTTCTCTGCTCAGAAGTTCGCTGTTCGCTTGGTTTTACAATTTCAAACTCCTGCTACATGTTTTCATCAATCCTTACACCGGGGTTTTCCAAAATTCCAGCGTTTCAATTTCTGCTTAAGTTATCTGAATTTCAGTTTTAAGAATCTAATGATTTCTGAACTCTTCAATTCGACATATGCCTAGGTACCGGTTTCCAGGTTTCCGCAGATTCCAATTCCTCAAATTCTCATATCCCCAGTTTTCGCTGATTCTCTGTGTGCTACGTTCCAAACTTGCCCAATTTTTTAATTCGGTCGATTCCCTGTTTCCCGAATTACCACTATCTAAAACTAGTTTTCCCAGATTTCTAGTTTCATAGTTTTCGCAGATTTGTGGTCTCCCACTTTCTTCACGAATATTGAATTTCAAAGGATTTCCTGTATTTACACCCACGAACCTCCCGACTAAGAGAGTCTATTTTTAGGCAACTTAATTATTTTCTATAGCATATAGAAATAAGTTACATCTAAACTAAAACAATCGCGAGTAAATTTCAAAACCGAAAATATACGGAAAGCAAATGTATATTTAACAATTACTGTCTTTAATGTAGTTTGTTTCTCTCTACGACAAACCGTAAATTTTATTGTACAGATATTTTAGGGATGTATTAGCAGAGGCCTTTCAGAATATTCTGCATCAAAGAAATACAATTTATGCTCAGTTTCAATAGTTCATTAATGTGATGTCAATAAACTTGGGCAACATTTTCCGGGCCTTGTCGGTTCACTTTCCCTAGCTCCAAAATCGTCAATTTTCCTCAGAATTACCTCAGAATAATTTCGATTTTCGGCTCCGAAAATGTCCATCAAAACCATATTTATTAATACATTTTTTCGAAATTTTAATGCCAACAGTACTTAATAAAAACTTTACCTTTGTATGCCCAAAATTTTCCAAAAAATATTCTCTCAACAAATGTATAAATTCATAAATTTTTCGAACCGAACTGAGCGGCTGAGAGGTGCGGTGTCAAACCTTGTTCGATTTGACAAACCCTACGAGTTTGCCCAAACCTTACGAGTTATGAGCATTTTGTGGTATAATAGACGTGCGACATTTGGTAAGATTTTTGAGTCTCACTGTGAACAAATCGAACCTATTTGAGAAACATTCGATTCAATACGATTGAAACGTTATATAAAACTATACTACAAACAAAGGGTATAAAATATTAATGTATAAAGCTATTCGAAATTCAGGTCATGAAACAAAGTTTAGCATCTCAGCTTTTAAGCATTCATGCCCTTTGTGTATACATAATGCAATGTTTCACAAGGTCAAGCCAGGAATAGAACCCCGTTTGCACGAGCGAAAGCGGTCTCCGTAAACCACTGAGCTATGTGGGAGTTGCTGCCTGGCTCTATTAGGTTCTTCGCGAAGCGAGACAATCATAAGCACGTGGGAACAAACTCCAAACGACAAACGCAGGCTGTATAACGCTTCGTGTTGTGCGCTGATTCGAATATATATCATTTTTTATTTTATTTATATTTTTCCCAGTGTCCCTTTAAAGCAACAATTGAGAAAAAACATATAATATTCAGAGCACAATATATTAGAGAGATAGTCAGAGCACGTGCGCCTGGAGCAGGAATAATGATGGCCAATTTGTGTCGTTTAACTTTTCACCCACTAGGTAATTAATAAAAAACATATTACCAAATATTCAGGGGCACAATATATTAGAAAGATATTCAGAGCACATGCGCCAGGAGCGGGAATAAAGATGGCCAATTTCGGTCGTTTAAGGTTTCACCCACTAGGTAATTAAGAAAAAACATATTACCAAAATATTCAGGGGCACAATATATTAGAGAGATATTAAGAGCACATGCGCCTGGAGCGGGAATAAAGATGGCCAATTTCGGTCGTTTAACTTTTCACCCACTAGGTAATTAAGAAAAACCATATTACCAAAATATTCAGGGGCACAATATATTAGAGAGATATTAAGAGCACATGCGCCTGGAGCGGGAATAAAGATGGCCAATTTCGGTCGTTTAATTTTTCACCCACTAGGTAATTTGGGACCCGAAACGTGGTAAACGGAGCAACTAGGGTACCACGCCTTTGCTACACATTAGCGGATCAATTGTTTCCGTTTGTATGTCTACTATTCTGAAACGCCGTTGGGAATTGCGGCGGTGGTTGTTGGGACTATTATTTGAAGTGCTATTTTATAGAGAATTAAATTAACGACGGTTAACTTTATTTCATATATATATATAATATAATATATATGTAATGCATTGATTGATAAAAGTAGTCTTTGCTTCAGTTTATAAATGAGTGAATAATCCTACCCTTGTTTTATATAATCGACGGCTGTCGTTATGGTAGCCCAGTATATTATATACTTTGCCAACGCTATACTTTGCAACCATATAACGCTGGTCTTCCTAAATATGTATATATTGCTCCACACTCATTCGCACTTTGATTACGCTACAATCACTTTTTATCCCTGACATCCGTAATAATCAGTTTCAGACCTCGCCACTTTACCGTATTAACTGTAGATATGGTCACGGTTCAGACATGTCACTTCACTTCTAACTTAAATATGCAATCTCGTAACAGCTAGACAAAAGAGACTAAAATGTCTAACAGCTAGCGGTCAAAGATGTTTGTCTCTAATGGCTAGCTATTAGAGACTTTTGTCTCTAATGACTAGCTGTTAGAGACTTTTGTCTCTTAGAGCCAGCTGTGACATGCAAAAATCTCTTATAGCCAACCGTTAGATATTTTAAATTCTAATGGACAGCTATTAGAGACAATTGTATTTTATAGCTGGCTGTAAGAGACAAAAGTTTCTAACAACAAGCCATTAGAGACAATAATCTGTTATGACTAGTTGCAAGAGATTTTAGTCTCTAACAGCTACTTGTTAGAGATTTTTGTATTTATTGACTATCTGTATAAGACTAAAATCTCTTACAGCTATCTGTTAAAGTCTTAAATATCTAACAAGCAGTCATTAAAGACAAAAATCTCTAGCAGCCGTTTTCAAGAAACTAAAATATCATATAGCCGTCCATTAGAGATTTTAGTTTCTTGTAGACGGCTGTAAGATACAAAAGTGCCCACTTTTTGCACTCATTATTCTGTGAAACCTGCATAAGCCTATTTTTCAGTTTTGATCTGCCTACTATATACTTAGTATAAACAGCGATAAGCGAGTTTTTGGACTTTTATCAAAAAAAACAGGCAAACCTTCTAAAAAATTTAATTTGCACGAACCGTAGAAGCTCAAAAAATTCATACTTGTTATGGGACCTCACAAGAGGTTCCAGAAGTGTTCTAATTGGCAAGTTCAGACAACAGCTCTCTCACAACGACACCCTGTCAAACTAAAGAACCTGGACTACAAAACGCGGCCAGTAAAGCGAGGCATAGACAAATTTGCACAAAAAGCAAACGCTTAAATTAACTTCTATTTCTATTTTACAAAAAGCCGTCTCATCCACGGCAGTTCCGAAAATCGTATATATACTGTAAAACCATACTTAATTCACTATTTATTGCAATGGTAAAGAGCATCGTACTCTCCGCCACAGTCTTCGATTATGAGTGCGGAGGTGAATAAAATAGTCCAATTCCGGAATTCTATTTGTCCCAAAAACACTCAAGACGCATCGCACACTACTGCTGGATCCACTGCGTCAATGTTCCGAAAATCGTATGTATACTATAAACCATACTGAGTTCGTTATTTATTGCAATGGTAAAAAGCATCGTACTCTCCGCCAGAGTCTTCGATTATGAGTGCGGAGCTGAATATAATAGTTCAATTCCGGAATTCTATTTGTCCCAAAAACACTCAAGACGCATCGCACACTACTGCTGGATCCACTGCGTCAATGTTCCGAAAATCGTATATATACTATAAACCATACTGAGTTCGTTATTTATTGCAATGGTAAAAAGCATCGTACTCTCCGCCACAGTCTTCGATTATGAGTGCGGAGCTGAATATAATAGTTCAATTCCGGAATTCTATTTGTCTCAAAAACACTCAAGACGCGTCGCACACTACTGCTGGATCCACTGCGTCAATGTTCCGAAAATCGTATATATACTATAAACCATACTGAGTTCGTTATTTATTGCAATGGTAAAAAGCATCGTACTCTCCGCAACAGTCTTCGATTATGAGTGCGGAGGTGAATAAAATAGTTCAATTCCGGAATTCTATTTGTCCCAAAAACACTCAAGACGCATCACACAGTACTGCTGGATCCACTGCGTCAATTATGTGATTAAATTTCCGTGACTACAACGAGCCATCGTCATATCTGCAGGAGTACCGGCGGTAAATAAAGTACCTAACTAAATAAAACGTTGAAAATTTAGCCTCACCTATAGCAAATTTCACTCATTTACTGGGTCCAACTTCCAGATATTCATGTCATTTATAAAAAAATATGGCTGTTTGCGGCACTACGTCAGATGAACAAAATCTAAATAATTATACGATATGTTGACTTCTAAAAGTTTTGATAATCAAGCTTGATATATACTATTTTTGAAAATAAAGCAAATAGTATTTTAGGCTACGCGTGTTTCGAATTTTGATGTCAGACTTGTGTAATACTACCTCCGGTAACTGCGTTGTCATGCACATAGATACTGCGATCTGCAGCTGATGTAGTACTAATACTGTCGCCTGAATGGTTTCGTCCACTTGCGCTGCCACGACTGCTACAATTACGCTCAAAACCCGATCCACTTCGGCATCGCAAACTATTGCAGCGATCATCATTGTAAAGAACATCCGGTTTGCCGGAATGCAATCCTTGTTGCTGCAGTTCTGTTGCCAACGATGATCCACGATGGTGACTGGGAATGCTAACAATAGGATAAGGCGGAGGTGGTGGTGGATCATTTCGAAATTGTGGAATTCGTTTGGGATTCGCTCCTGCATCAATATTTCTAGTTTCGTCGTGTCGTTTTGAACCGCGATAGTTGCAGTTTGTAGTCGCCTGATTTAAAGCTTTCGGGTGTGTACTACGCAACGAAGAAGCGTTCGATGCCGCTGAATTATATCTGACATTATACAGAGACAAAGGTTGCAAAGCACTCGTAATCGCAGATTGCGGTAGATATGATGACGACGGAGCGACATGCTTCCTATCAAACGGAGATCGATTATCAAAACCATACGGGGCCGGTTCTGCACCAGACGGATGATGCTTATGAATACCGCGAGGACGGGATATTTTTGTTATTCCGAGAGATGGTAAGCCCGGCTCATACATGACAACCGATGGCCGTGACACAGGTATTGACGACGATTTAGACCGAGAAGGACACGATTCTAGGAAAGCTTCTGAGAATCTGCCGGAATGTTGATCGTAATCTGACGCCGGGCGTTTTGGCAACGGTGGCCCCAATATATGATGTTCTGACGGATTTTCTACACGGCTGACTTCATGCGAAGATACTATTTGTCTTCGTGGTAAAGTCGATGAGGAGAAATCATCTTCGCTTGGAAGTAAAGGAACTTGACAATTATTATCATCATCCCGATTATCATCTGTGGTAGAGGAAATATTCTTGGGCCTTCTGGATTTATTATGGAACGAATTATCATCAGGATAACTAACTACTCCAGCTTCATCAGTCGTATACACATCCTCGTCGCTTTTGTTCGGGTTGTCGTCACTGTTTTTTATATCAAATTTATTGCCCTCAATATCTGTACTACTGTTATCTGGAAAGTGATCGTAGCGTTGAAGCGTATTGATAACTTTTGACACTCGAGCTGATTGCGGTAAGTCTTCAGATGATTTATCTTTTAGATCACTAGATACGGCTGAATCGACACCATACGGCGGGTATTTCATACATACACGACTGGTGCTAAAACTATGCTTATTCGTTGTTGACGGCCGTCTATTCTTCTGCTTCCTATTTCCGTCAAGTTGTCTATTTGCATCGTTTTCAATATTAGTATTATTGTTGTTATTGTCATTATCATCACCAACAGAATGACTCTGCGGATAGCTTGGGAATCTATGTAAATCTGGTCTCGCTGATCCATCGACAATTAGATTATCGCTTGGTATGCGTCCATCTGGCAAATGACGATACGATTTTGCCATATCGGTAGAGCGTATATCTTTCTTTGTAGCCGCAACGTCGGAAGACTTTTGCCGACACCTGAATTTAACACAATGAAAAATTAAAGCGAAGCAACCCATCAAATAGCTCGCTACTATCGAATAATCACTGTGGCTTGAAAATACATAATGTGTTTGCGAAGATATATATTTTTACTTTTGAGAGTTTCATTTCTGCGCCCGTTGAAAATTTTAGAAGACGCCAGCATGCTGGTGTCGAAGACTGTTTTTATTCCTTTCTTTCATACCTCAAAAGATGGAAAATTTCAACAGCTTAAAACGATAAAAATCGCGTTTAGTCTTTAGTCGTGTCTCTGGTCAAACTAGCGATACACCCTACTAGCGATAATGAGATATTTTTTGGGGTTTTCCCTTCACCAATGTGGACCATTGTATACCGTTAGCAGACTCCTTCAATTTGGTGGTTAGCGTATTTCGGTTCTCCATGGTTTCACCCGGACTCTTTCTGACAACGTTTTTTACTATCTTGATGTAATGTCCCCTGGTAAATTTTTTGTTTCTCCCTCTAAAACACCTCAGTTTAGATAAAAATTGATCACATTATCATCGCCCCATGTCAACTTTAGGGGCTAAGTATAATGCAGGCCATGCCGTTCTCAATATACTAAGACTAAGCCTTAGTCTTACCCTAAGCTAAGGTCCCCTGTGAGCCATGTACTAAGTATAAGACCAAGTCGGGGAGCTGCCGCCCCCCGAACACCCCGCTCAAAGCTGATCTTTTTTCTAACGTGATAACGTCCGGCCCCTAAAGTTGACATGGCCCATATTATCTAAGATTCCATTTTTATGCCTCTGTCACCTAACTAGGGGGACCAGGTTCATATTCCCGGCAATATATTTAGCGAATGGAGAAACCACCTTTGAGTATTTACGCATTTGTGCTGTTATAGTTTGTAGCCTTGGTAGGGTTAATAAGAGCCAGTAATTCAAAATAAGGCGCAGTTGCGTGTGTGCGTTTAAACGAGTTCGTGTGCGCGTAGACTTTTAAGCAAATTTCAGTACGGCTTTGGGAAGGTGTGTGTTTAAACGCGTTTAAGTGCATATTCGTGCAAACGAAGTTGCGCGCGTGTGCGTTTGCACGAAATTGTGTGCGTGTAGATACTTTACGAGTTTAAGGGTGTGTGCCTTGAAATGCATTGCATGCGTGTGCGGGGCATTAAATGTATTTCCGTGGGTGTGTGTTTAAAAACAGTAATGTGCGTATGCGTTTGATCGAAGTTACGCATGTCCAAATAGTTGCGTGCGTGACTTCAGTTGTATACAATGCTTCGGAGTCTTGGCAGGGCTAAAATTCCAGCAGTTCAAATTTAGGTGACCATGTTACATTCAGCCATTTGATATGGTATTAATTTTAGTTTATTGCTTACGAGTTGGCGTGTGAAAAAAACTGTGCTTATGTTATAAATGATGAAATATGATGGTTTTGGAACTATACTGCGTATTTTTCGTAATATCATTAGGTCAATATATCTTACTGCCGACACTTTTTCTACAATGGTACTAACTGTTACTGCTTGAGTTTCCTAGACTTGCATAATGAGTGGCATAATATATTGGCCGTGTTCATATTGCGTCCCATCCTATCCCATATCATCCGTCACGACTAAACCCTGTACCAACACGTATGTGCGTGTATTTTTCATACTACGCCATTCGATTGATATCCGATAATATTGTGCATGGTTTGTCGAATCAGTTCGGATCGGATGTAATATAAACACTTTGTATAATCCGACCATGCAAATCTGATCGAATCGGACGCAATAAAAACACGGGCTACTACTTACTCCATGCGTTTCGCTTCTGGATAACGGTATTTCAGCTTGTCAACCGAGTATAATTGCTGATTGACATATCGTTGATAATCCGGATGTAAATAGCAGCCATCATATTTGCTGCCCAGCTGCTCTGCGGTGGGCAAATACAGGTACGGTTTTGAAATGTTGTACCGCTTTCGAAACGTTTTAACGTACCAGCGAACAAAATAGTATTCGGCCAATTTATGTCGACGTTTCGCTTTCTGATCTCGTCGCTTCACTGCTATCTCGATAACGATCAGAAAAACTCCACTCACGATTCCGCCAGCAATCAGAATGAAAAGATCTGCGATATAAAACAAAACAATTTTAAAATATTCCGCCAATTCATGTCGACGTAAAGCTTAATGAACCATTCGAGTCGCATTGACGAGATGAGTTGAACAGTGTCAGAATTGGATTAATTCGCTCATGAATTAACGATCTACATTCTTTGTATGATATTTAAGCCTTAGTCTGAACATTAACCATGAATTCAACTGATTTTGAATGCCGTTCAAAAGTCATGCAAAATTATTTATAATTGATAATAGTTTTTCCTATAATTGTTGGGTAAGCAAAAAATCGAAAAAATGTCATAAACATGATTCTAATGTAGTATTAACAGCGTCAACGAGAATAGTCGAGTGGTGCCAATCTTATTGGTGTTTCATCAAAATAACTATTTTGGGGTTGATACATATAATCTAAAGTGACCATTTTGTCATTGCAGACAAGAAGCAGCTAAAATCTGATCCAATTTGGCTCGCATGTTGACAGACATATTCATTGGCCCATATTATGAGGGAAAATATGAGGATCCCCAAAATTTTTGCTTGTGTCTAGACTAGAGAGCAATACAAATTTCCACTGGTTACGATTTGTTTCATAATAACAATACATGCTTATTTTCAGAACATAGAACTTTAACCATAATATTTCGCCGAATTACTACACATATAGTTGTTCCCCAGCGTCGTGAGGAGGAATGAAATATCAGCAAAAATATAGGATCTTCAAAATTTTTGCTTATGTCTAGACTAGAGAGAAAAAAATTTCCACTGGCTACGTTTTATTTCATAATAATAATAATATATGCCATATTTTATATCATAGACCAATAATCAATCTATATAAATACCGTTAGCCATTAGTACACTATAATTTCCGGAAAGTGCCGCTTTACTAAACCAACCGCCTTACAGCAAAAGAAAGATACATCATATTATATACTCTGCACAAAATATAGTTCTTTAGTTGTACCTTTTGCTACTATTGGTTATGTTCAAAGCAAATGTGTGATGTTAAGGGTCGATACATGGTTTGTATTATACATTTTTGATGCATAATTTTATCTGCCTCAATATTAAATGGAAGTACTTTTGCAAAGCTAGTTGTCCAAATCTTTGTGGCCTTACTTTTTCTCTTGTTTAGTCGAATTTCTACGGTAGTTGGGAATTGGTCGACGAAGAAGCTTCTTTATACGGTTAAAGTGTTTGATCGAAGATAATTTTGTGACTGATCCTGCGAAAACCATTTATATGTAAGCACATGTGTTTGACATTATGTCTTTGTCTGCAGTTTTATTTTTCCAACCCTCCCACCATGGAACCCCACTAAATATACCACCACGAGAGTAGTAATCATCATTCTACTGCGGTCTAGCCAGAATGACCACTACTCGCTAATGTCCATTCACACTCGCTCGATGCTTAAGCATGTACTATGCCATCCGGTGAGAAATAATCCTACCTCCACCCACTCGCAACCCCCCCCTCCCCATACCGCTAATGTCATGTGGAACATACTGCCACGCTCGATGCAAGATAACATACTCCTAAACACACCCCAATAAACAACTACATACTAGCCAAAAACCAATACTCGCTAACACAACACTCGCTCGAGACAACTATATGCCACGGTGAGAAGTAGTAATCATGATTCTACAGTACTAGCCAGAAATGACCAATACTCGCTAAATGTTCATTCAATACTCGCTCGATGCTTAAAGCATGTTAATATAACACAGTTCGCTGGCCGCTTCCTAGATGTTCACTAGCCGTAAGGGTGATATTCATTTTTGGCAACGGCACTGCGCGGAGTTGCGATACTTACCTCTCATATTTTCAATTCCCAAATTCATCGGAGCCTGTGCGTCGACAAGAATTCCATGATCACACTTGTGCCAACTCTTATAATTTGGCTTCACAATCCATTCTTCTTGGTATTCTTCCATCTTGCCATCTGCCAATATTAACGTACAGATAATACGATAAGTCAACATTGTCGATTATATATAGAGCAAATATGTGTCTTTCCAGACAACGCCAAATACTTTTCAAGCTGCGTTCCACTTACAAATATAAATAGCTCAAAATGTAAAGTTTAGGATATATGTGGATAAATAAATAGAGAGTATAGAAATAGTTAAATAAAGAGCGCGAAAAAATATGGAAAGCACTTCGAATATAAATGTGTAAAATTTTCTCGAATTAGTAGCCCACGAACCAAACACACATTTTCACGGATCACTATTATCTTTTTAACTAGACCGTTACCTGATAATTCGTGATAACTATGGCTTGAACGCCATGACATTATCTGATAGCTTGAAACTCCCCCCAAAATCGGAAATCCCGAGGCAGCGAAGTATTAAACCCGGTTCCGCGAATTTTAATTAAATAGAAATCCAAGTCAATATTCAGAACCTAACAGGTTGCTATGCAAGAAAAGAAGAAACAATTTTAATGTGTCATGTACACCTATATATATATGGCCAACAACAAACGTAAATATTTAATAAACGGTTCCCGAAAAGATTTAACAGCAGCTGTTCTATTGGCATTCGCGAATTTCTGCAAAAGATTTGCTTTTTTATATCTGTTCGCAAACGTATAAAAATTATCATATACCTTCCGATTTAACACCAGGTTACACTACAATAATCGGAAATTCTAGCAACGCAAATGCTACATTAAGCAGCCGACAAACTAAACACCGGACAGGGGCAGATTTTGCAATTCAGTAGCTATTCACATTGAAAGGGTATAAAAAATTATTGCAAAAATACACTTGTGCTAATAGTATAATATTTATTCTATTAAATGCAGTTACTGCCACAGCAGAAAAAAAATTTAACTTTTACAACAAAACATATTTCCAAAACAAGGATTTATTATGTTAGGAACGCATTACTGAGATACCTTTCAAAATATAAACGGACGCAGCTCCAGAATATTTCTATTGAGGTTCGCGTTCCATTTTTAAATTACAGATTAAAAAACATAAAAAAATTATGACCCGACAATAATTTATTATATAATCGAAAGCACGGTCTAAGCAGATCCCCAGTATTTTTTCTATTCATTGACAGGCATTTTTGTGTTACCAAGAGTTTTCTGATGAATCCTCAAAGTAGAGTGTGACCCTCTGGCGACGCTACATTATACACATATTGGGAGGGATGACACCGTTCACTTTTTGGCTAGTTGTCCCAAATTTAGCTCTGCCACCACTACCAGTTATGGCTCAGTCTGCCGCAATTTTAATCCAAATTCGAACAAAAATAATACCCGAATTTGGACTAGGGAAACAAACCACAGTTGTGGGAACCACGGGGAAGGGGACGGAGCAAGTTGGAAATGCAGGTCAAAAGAGAAACTGTGAACCTACCTAAATGTCGGACAACTAACAAAAAATTGACCACATCATCACCCAACGTATATAATGTTATACAGCGTGGCATGACTCTCACACTCCTCTTCAAGGGTTCATCATGAACTCTTGGCGTTACTAAATGTATGTACATTATGCTGCGTGAGCTGCTAAACTGAACAAATAATGTGGCATATATAACTGTATTTACTTTCATAGCATTTTGTAGTTATACTATTACGTGCACTAAAATGCTATTCCAATGGAATAAGTTTTGACGCACTTCGCTCATTAGATTAACGGTTTAAATTCATATAAATATTTAAATTTCCAAATTTTTGACGAAAGTTTTATCAAAACATCCAAAATACATTTAAAACAATATGGTCAAAACGAAAAAAATATATATTGTATTTACTTTCATGAGTCCGCAATATTTCTAGACTTATCGCTTCCGTCCACATCGAGTTTTGCGGAAGCGCAAGGGCATACGCCGATCGACCGAAAACTTCGTTCGACGTCATTAGTCGGCAACGTTGTTTGGCAGCTTCATAAGACAGCCGCGAGGAATCGTAGATAAATGCATCGAGCGACCTTAGAAAATGCAGCAAATGCAACGTGGAATGACAGAATTGACTGTCGCTTTTCAAACGAACGAACATTTAACAGAAATCGAACAAAATTTATCTATCCACGAACAAATTCCTAACAAAAAAACAAAATTGGTACACCTTTCTAACAAAATAAACAATTTTTTGCGCAAAACATCGAGCGAACGTCGAATAATCATAACTGATTTCTGGTGAGCACTGTATTTTGCTACATTAGTTTTTATTTTTTATTCGCCACATAGTGTGCATTATTTGTAGATTTAATGTTAGAAAACTTTGAAGTCTAAATTCATAATGTATCATATGTTCAATCTACTGATGACAAATGCATCTGTTGGTTAACGGTCAAACAAACCGCTTATTTCAGTAATATAGATAATATATTTTATTTTGTAGCTGTGCAGGTATAATAGCATGAACAGCCACGATTAGATCCAGCAGTATATAACTGAAGTTCAACAATTAAACTAAAATTAAACGCCAAAAATTAATTATTACAAGAGATTATTATTGCGTTTTCTGGGCAGTTTTATGACATAGAGATGTTCAAACACGTTTCCCTACGACCTCATTGTGCGCTTCTCCCAAACGTTCGCAAACCTTATAGAAAGTGCGGAAAATATTGATAAATACTGTTTTAACATAATTTTATTTCAAAAATATTAATTGATAAACACCGATCATTGGCAAACTGCTACAACCAATCACAAAGATAAACTTATCCAAAACTAAGATGTGCCCACTGCACATTTTTTTATTTTGAAAAAAAAATGCGTTACAGAGCTTTATCTACTTTATAATCAAATATCAGCATTTTTCCTTCGCAAACATCGATATCGTTTGTGAACTAAAATTTATTCTTCAACAACGTCGAATCCTAATTTAAAACTATAATCGTCATGGAACTGCCATTGTCTGGTTTGCAAATTTCAACTTCTGGGGTAGCAATTAATCGAATCCTCTTTCTTACTTGTTCCTTGACAATGGACTGTGGATCAAATTTTACTGACTAGGGTGGTTAGTGGGTTCGTCTTAAATTTAGTCGCACATTATCCAGGTCCTCCAAAAAATCAGAAAAACAATAATACTCCCGCAATACTCAAGGAATAACGGGATCATTACTTTCAGCGAATTTCAAAATCACAGAATGATTGTTTTTTCATGAAATGTCAGAATAACGGAAACCTTAGAAACTTACCACTCCCACTTACCCACTTACCACTTTCAATATGGACCAGGAAGCCTTGAGGACACGGTATGTAGACACCAACATCTTAAATATAATTCGCATCTTATCTGACAATCCCAAAATATTGTAGACCCACTGCAATTAAATATCTCCAAAAAATCACCACAATGGCCCAGGAACTGCCGTAAAATCCGTGCAACTTCACGTTCAATGTCCCAACCAGAGTGCGGGTCCGTTTGGTATACAACCAAAGCTTGGTTAGGTCATAGTGTGAAACTGACGTAAACGTGCCGGAATAATACCGAATGGAAAAGACGAGAAAACATGCCTTTTTCATTTAAATACATTTTGACAATATTTTCTCAATAATTCCAGCAGTTACTTTAAAAACAAAGACTTACCCGTCTAGAACTGCAGCCACTCCTTCCTCTGCGTTATTGAAATTCGAAGATTCCATTGTCCGAAACATGGTTGACAACTCCACATGACGCTTGAAATACGAGTATGCTTGACTGTCAATTACTGTGGCGTAAGAAAAGTTTTGACTTGGATTCCGCAGCTTGAACAAAAATTTGGAATTGCTTCAATTTACAATTGATATTATAGAGACATCATAAAAAATGAAATATTATAACAGCCCCAGCAACCCTCTGGCTGTGATATTGTTTCCGGATTTTTCCTGTCTGGGCACAGTATAAGGCTCAACAGAACAGTTATCCAACGTTGTTTCTTTACCACTATCATATAAACTAGTTATTTATTATTATTTACTGTTACTAATTATTAGGAAACGCTTAATTTTTCATATTGGATATTGTCTTCAAATCTCCTTACAAAGCGGCTGATAAACCTGCGCTGTGCGACTACGGCTAAATTCAAAGCGCCATTCGACTCTTGCGAAATGTTAGGCAAAATAAGTGCAATGCATAGGAGATTAATACGATCCTCGAGTAAATATGATATTTAGCTATAGTACCAGCCAGAGCAACTGTAACGAACTAGTGGATCACCCAGATTGCAAAAGTATTAAAGTTAATAATGAGATTCTACTTTTAAACTAGTTGTTTTCGAGCGATCCGCGAGCGAGTAACACTCAGGTGTGGCGAGTATTTTACATCAATTGGTACCGAGAAATCGTGTCCGTATAAATATACACAAATGGCAATTGCATGGGTGGGTGAAAACATTAAAAAAGTTGGTAGGAAAAACAAAAACATATATTTATTATAAAGAAAAGCACAAAACAGTGTGTGTTGTTTCGACCGAGTACTCATATAAAACCGCTAAGACTGCTTTTAAAAAGCTCCAAAATATGGCAGCGGAGCTTGTGTCTGAACTAAAGATACATAAACAGGACAAGCTGAGTGTGGAATATCACAAAAGAGTTTCATGGCATTGATGTCGTAACACTACGAAATTCTTATAACCTTATCGAGTGATATACGTTTTTGATTTAGCAGTCGTCATTTGCTAAAAATTCGACGGTCGTACGACATGTGCGCCTGCAAGGCTGCAGTAAAACCAACTGAATTCCAATTTGCAAACCTTCATTGCATGAGAAGCGATTTCTAGTCGAATTTCATGGTACTATATATCAAAAAGATAACCAGTAGATTGGATTCATGCAAACATTACAGCTTGTTACCCTAGGATCGTTTATTCCTTTCAGCTCATCTTATTATGGTCCAGGACGAGAAAGGTAGCCAAATATGGTATTATATGCGTCAAAATATAAGCAGTAATTGGCTTCATACAAACATTATTGCCCGTTACCCTAGGATCGTTTATTCCTTTCAGCTCATCTTAAGGACGGCCCAAGACAAGAAATGCAGCCAAATATGGTATTATATGCGTCAAAAGATAAGCAGTAAACGGCTTGATACAAACATTATAGCTCGTTACCCTAGGATCGTTTATTCCTTTCAGCTCATCTTCAGGACGGTCCAAGGCAAGAAAGGCAGCCAAATATGGTATTATATGCGTCAAAAGATAAGCAGTAAACGGCTTCATACAAACGTTATAGGTCGTTACCCTAGGATCGTTTATTCCTTTCAGCTCATCTTAAGGACGGCCCAAGACAAGAAATGCAGCCAAATATGGTATTATATGCGTCAAAAGATAAGCAGTAAACGGCTTGATACAAACATTATAGCTCGTTACCCTAGGATCGTTTATTCCTTTCAGCCCATCTTCAAGACGGTCCAAGACAAGAAAGGCAGCCAAATATGGTATTATATGCGTCAAAAGATAAGTAGTAAACGGCTTCATAAAAACATTATAGTTCGTTACCCTAGGATCGTTTATTCCTTTCAGCTCATCTTCAGGGCGGTCCAGGACAAGAAAAGCAGCCAAATTAGCCGTATACGATGCCATCATAATCATAGCGAAACCGCACCAAACCATGCCCATTACTCGTGCGCTAAAGCTGCGTGGAGTTTCTAGAATATTTGAAATAAATTTTTTGCATATTCACTCGCAAATAGCAAAAGCTTAAACAGCAAACTGTGAAATGAGTACTGCATAAAAAATCTTTAAACAAGCACTGAATGAATGTTACCAAAAGTTCAGTATAATAGTATAGATATTTTATGATGTTTTGAATAAAACAATTGTCCTATAATCTTCTGAACAAAACAGTTACCCTATAGTCTTTTGAACAAAACAGGTATCATATAGACTATTGAACAATACAGCTATCCTATAGCCTTTTGAACAAAACAAAACAGACATTCTACAGTCTTTTGAACAATACAGTTATACTATGGCCTTTTGAACTAAAGAGGTACCATATAGACTATTGAACAATACAGTTATCCTATAGCCTTTTAAACAAAACAGATATCCTATAGTGTTTTGAATACAACAGTTATCACTATAGTATTTTGAATAAAACAGATATCCTATAGTCTTTTGAACAAAACAGATATCCTATAGCCTTTTGAACAAAACAGATATCCTATAGCCTTTTGAACAAAACAGATATCCTATTAGTCTTTCGAATACAAGAGTTATTCCGATAGTATTTTGAATAAAACAGATATCCTATAGTCTTTTGAACAAAACAGTTATCCCAGTGGTCTTTCTGGAACAACAAAACAATGTTGACGCATTATAGAATGTTCAACTTATATAGTTACAATGCAGGTTCAGCTATACGTCAAAAGAAATGGTGCAGAAAATTTTGCAAAATAGTCCGGAAAAGGCCGGCAGACGTTCTATTGTTGTTTTCAAGTGTTTCACTTTATTATATGCAGTTTAGACCTTGTAAATAGAGTCCATACGATGTATTTATCGGGCATTAAACCACACAGAGAATCTAATTGTAGACTGCTCTCATGTTTCAAGCACATAGAATATGTTTAGAAAAATATAAGATATAATGTAATAAATTCATGTTATATTCTAAGTGTCAAGGCAATGACGTTTCCAGATTATTTTACGACAACATTCTAGTCACTGCGCTAGAATTAATTTGTTCTCGCAACTTCCAAGCTGGCGTTGTTTACAACACTGACTGAAGAACATCCTAGAAATTTCACTTTGTTTATATGTTTCTCGAATGTTGTAGCTATGTGTGTGTTCGGGTATATATATTGCTGCGCAGCAGCGGTAATCAGTGTACCGTGAGTACAGAGAGTAATGATTGTGCAGATTGTACATTTCCGTCAACTTGCTTTGCTTTCTACTTGTTTTCAAACAAATCTCTTTACTTTACTCTCGAGTCCTTGTGCTTACCTACGCTCCGAGCCTCGGATACAACACTAAGATTACAAGTATCTTGCAAAACATTTCCTATGCATTAAACTAATCTATGAGTAAACTTAAGGTGCGCACACCATATGTTGTAGAGTCAGAACCTCGAGCTGACCAGTGAAAAAATAGCGTTTTCAATTTTTAAAACAATTTTTAATTTAAAATTTTTTTAATATATTTGAAAACAATTTAAAATAATTGTTTCCGTCGGTCATCGGTGTTAAGCGAACTCTAGCAGTGGATCATTGATGTGCTAACTCATTCGGAGTACGCGTATATTTTCCCGTTTCGAGCGTTTGTCTCCGCTCGTCTGATGACATGTTCAATCGGATAGGTGTATTCATGTTTTTGAGTGTATAAAAATAATCAGGAAAAGCAATGTATGGCTAAGTTTCGTGTGAATGAGAGAGTGAATCACAATACTAATTCGTCATAATAACCTCTACAAGCACCTACGTGTTCCTGTGTAGAAGTAAGTACATAAAGGAGGATCGTGATTTGAGTGCAACCATCCGTTTAAATGTCGCCGGTTGACTTGACAAAAGAACCCCGGGCGTATGTACTTCATGCTTGGCTCAGGCATAACTCATTATAAACAAACCATCAAAAATCGTAAAACGGTCAAACAGTCAAAGTATCAGTCGCTACATCGATTAATATACGATTGATAAACTGTTTAACGCTGTTTTGGACTAAATTCAACATGTATGTCATAAATGTAGAAAACATCATGACATACTTTCACCAATTCCGCTATCCAACAAAACACCCCAAGCGAACCACACTGCACTGCTAAAGCTTAGTGGCTCGTCTTGTTCTGCTAATTTTTCTCCGTAACGACCCCCGAAATCGGGTGAGTCTGATGACGACGGCAATCTCGACACTGCAACAAAAATATCTGCGGCAACTAAGATTACACAAACAATGAAAAACTGCGCTATGATAAACAGGGGCACAGCAGACTACTCAATTTTTTTATAGCGGAGGCTGGCCGATACGGGAAAATTTGGTGAACCACCTTGTGGTGAAATCTTTGTGTCGAAAAATTTGCGGGATCGCCCCCCCCCGCGAGCTTTGCCTACGATGATGGACACAACATTAAAACCAAAACATCAATATATCTATGGTTGAACATTTGGCTATGACTGTAGCTGTGGAAGACTAAAGCCCGAAAACAGTGGCGTCGATCCATCGGAAATTTTGGAGAGGTTTGAAGACATATCTACAAGTTCAATACAACTAAATTTCTCAGCCCTCTTCATTTTTCAATTTATTTGCTGCCTTAGAATAGTTACTATTCCGCAATTTTGAGAGTGCGACCAAAGTGATACAAAAAGAGTATCTGTGCGTATTAAAAATAACTTCGGCTGTGAATTTAACACTGACGAAATTATCCGAGCGGCGAAATTGTCAGCATGTGCTATTAGTACCTCGCAAACGAGGGTGAAACGGAACGACCGTGGTTCCATCAAGTAGCCATTTTATGTAATCACTTGTAACAGGCTTTCGTTTAATGTATATACTGCACTAAAACCTGTAACACATGAACCCTTTGAAAACTGCAAAACCTCGTCAACCCTTAACCCATCGAAATCAACCAAAAGCACGACGTATTCGTGATGGTCTCTAGATAACTAAGCCATCATATCAAACATACCAAAAACCTATAAATACAACTTTCTTGATACCCTGTACGCAATATAGACTATATACTGGCAGTCCGGTTCAATGACCCTAAACCTATTGCAAACATTTGGAAAGGCATGAACTATTTGCACATGACTCTGGAAAACCGCACCATAGTATACTGAAATACCTATATAGACCATTCTTTACGTCTGGACCGCAATATATAACCAAACAAATGAAAACTTGCTAAATTGTGAAAACATGGTTCCTCTCTCCCTTGAGACCCCATGAAAAGGTATAATACAGTGAATCTGGACTCTAGATAACAAAACCATCGTAGTAGCATGCTTGATAACGTAATAGAATTCGTTCTAAGGTAACCTAATAGAACTCGTTGTAACGTGAAACACGTAATAACATACCGAAATTTAAAGAAAAAATAGTATTTCTGGCAAAGGGCAGGCTAATCACATTCAGGCCCACAGCAGCCCAGGCTGTGGTCCCTGAAAACACTGTTAGTCAGCAAATTTGTACATCTTGATGAGCTAGTGCTGCCGCAGCGTGATATGGGCTACGAAAGACTGGTACTTGTATAGCCAGATTTCTAAAAAACCTTTAAAAACATGATTTTGCCATTATGACCCTAAAGATGGCGCCGCAGGTGTTCCCGTTCAACTAAAGGGCGCATCCTCACCACTTTTGCTATCGAAGAAAAAAATTTATCGAAAAATGAGTTATGCGTGAAAAAACAAAATTTCATGATTTTCTCCTAGCACCCCTTAGCGGAAACACCACTCAATTCGCACACTCCGTTTCAATTATGGCCCAGAGTCTCTGGGGCGGGCCGCCAGTACTGTGAACCCTGTCGTCAAAATCTTGGGGTCCTGACCCCCGGCACCGTTATGGATCTGCTCCTATGCCTGAAAACCCAAGTAATAAATTTAATAACTTGTGATGTTTGTAGTTTAGAAAATACACCATTCAACATGACCACACCAATAACATTATTATTGGACGAAGAATCATATACAAGTGTTTTCGTTTAGAACTTTGATAAATCAAATGATAAATGATAGTCAAATCAGTCATGCAAAAAAACTAAACCTTACTATAATAAATCCACCAGCCTTTCGCACAGAGAAAGAAGGAGCGGTCAGTTGGTATTTAGCCATCCTGCTTAGGTTTCCGTCAGTTAAGTCCACAGTTTTTGGCCTACTGCGCGTTCAACCGCTAGGTACTTTTCTGTGCGATTAAAATATAGGTCAATTTCACGATAAGGAACAAACATATACAAATTCTGTGCTTGCTGTGCTAAAAATCTAAAATTTTTGCACTATGAGCCTAAAACTCGCTAAAATTGATGCTAAATTTTATTGCTAAAACAAATATAGTATACAATATTAAAAAACTTAAATCAGTTATAAAATTTACCCTTTTTCAATCTTTAGCTGAGGTCCCAAGTATGACAGGTAAAACCGAATTTTTCGAAAACCAGGTGTCCCTTTTCGATCTGGTTAAGTTCCGCCAGATTCTTTCAAAGTTGTTTGGGAAAGAATGATCAACTATGCTTGATCAACAATATATTTTGCTAATAGTTACAAATTAAAATTGTTGTAATTTTAATTACAAAGTCTGTCGGATTGGTAATGATATGTACCTATATGCTACTGCTATGTCCCTTATGCTACTGCTATGTCTCTTGCCATTATATGATTTGATCAATTTAAACAATTAAGATTTTATATTAATCCAGTATACCCACTTTTCATTTCATTCCTTAGATAAAACTTATTATAAAATCTGAGCAGCACATCCGTAATATTGCCAATTATTTTTAAATAAATGAAACTGCGTCAAATTACTAGATGCTTCGCACGGGCCATAGGGTTTCTACACTTTTGGGGTCATAAGCTCAATCTAAAGCCTTTTATATTGTGATCTATGCTTCTTTCAGTACTTCTGGTCGTTAAGTTGTGAACCTACATAGTCTAGACTTTGGCATATAAATTCATCGCTATCAATTCGCTTAAAGTAGAAAATATAAACGACATCAATGAATTAAAGAACTTGTTCTCAGTGCCATGTTAGTCGCATAATGATTTTTACATTTAAGCAGCATCATTTCTATTTTGCTTGGAACAAAAACGACTCCAAG
>JASANE010006841.1:0-68168 GCA_030248225.1 Trileptium ribeirensis
ACAGACCATGGTTCACATGTCACTGCGTTACCCTACAGAACAATGACTTATTTCGGATTAAAATTTGACCAAGAGGGGTAGCCTTTGCGACCCCTGTAGCAGGTTTCAGGTAGCTCGTTTTGTATAGACATCGATATTCGAAAAATTCAGGGTTTTTATGTCAGAAGGGTCTAGACACAGTACATACGAAAACGTTGCATTTTGGCTTCAAAAATGGTTTCAAAAGTACATGGTTTCGTGAAATGACCCATATCTCGAATGGTCGTGCAGCTATTACTATGTTCAGGGATTCTGGATCTTACGGGCCCATTTTAGAACCCTTTCACTCAAATCCTACATCCTAAAATAACCGCGTAGCAAAGCATTGAATAGTCTTATGGAAGCCTATTTGCACCACAAAATGAGACTTCGCATTATGATGTTTGATTCGCATATCTATACCGGTTTTCGAATTACAATAACGTGATTTTTTCGGGCAGCATCGGGATCCGATCCGGTTTTCAAGCCTAGCCAAAGGCACATATAGATTTCAAGCTTTCTGAAGAGTTATCGCTCCAATCAATTAATCCAGCCAAACCTGAGTTATACGTATTACCCTAAAAACCAATAACGGACATTGTCAAATTTCACCACCATCACGGCTAGTAAGAGTTCTTTGCTTCTCTCGTTTCACTAGTTCCACCCAGAATTCAACTACAACATGCAAAGCTAGGGGAAACAGAACGAGTGTGGCTACTCCGCACTTATTGACCACTTTGCCGGTCCAAATTCAGGTCCACATGCAGCTTAAATTCCATAATAGCAATTTTCACCGGTAATACTTCAATGGCAACGCTACGGTCATTTTAGCCTTAACCTTGACCCAGACTTGCAGCGTCCTTACTGAAGAAATGGCTTATACATTTGAACACATGTAACCAATACATACATGTATTTATAAGCAAATATATCTTGTTGTCGATGTCGGTACTGTAATATCGGTATATAGTAGTTTTGCGTAATAATCACATTCATGATTGAACAAATTATTTTTCCATATCGGCCAAGCCCTAAAGCTTTATAACGACCAAAACAAATCTCAAGTTATATTCCAAACGATCAAAACGTTACGTCGGCACTTACTTTGTTTAACAGTAAGGCGGTTAGTTGCTGAAACTTGTCTCTTGAATCGGGTAGCCAAATTTGACGAAGATCGAGTTCGCTTAGCAGTAGCTATACGACGGCGTAGTGAATATCGGTTGTTCGTCGGGAGAGATGATTTAGAACTTCGAAGACGAAAAGTGTATAGCTTGTCCGTTGGTGGAGCGCCAGTTGCTGCCCTTGCTGCTGTTGTCCGCCGTGTGGGCGCCAAATCGGTGACGTCTTTTTTTGCACAATGATTCAAGACGACATTGGATTTGAACGATATATCGTTAACGGCGTTCGACGAGTTGGCTTTTCCCTGAGCATAAGAGAATATACACATACATTAGATAAGTAACAAGATTTAAGTTGTGTAGTTTTGCGTAATAACCAAATTCATGATTGAACAAATTATTTTAATTAAAATAGGTACAAATTACCTTTAAACCACGCTCTGAGATATACAAATTTGATTCAGTCCGTAAAGTAACAAAAAAGTGTTCACTCTGCCGTCTAATATTTAATAAACTATATCAACACCCAGTGAATCAATGATCACATGTAATTATATATAGTAAATGCTAACAAGACAAATCATTCAATCCGTTATGTATATACATAGATATCTATAACTAAACACATTGTTAATAGAGGCTGACACAAAGTTGAGAGTACAGTCAAAACAGGGTTTTTCAAAATTCATGTTGTGCTAAAATGTGTGTTTTTTGAAATTTAGGTGCGTTTTTGATATTTACCTGTGTTTTTAATTAACCCGCAAATACCCAAATACCCTGTTTTAGCGTTACAGGGAAGGTCAAGTAATGATAATTATCCAGCTACTAGTAATTTTATATTAATGCATGCATTATATGTTTATACAATGGGCCAATCAGTTATATTTAGCAATAATTTATTCATATTTCAGAATTTACAGACTTAGGTTCCACAGTTATAAACATGGTCAGTTTATAAGCATTCAGTGTTCAAAATTTTGGTTTTTTGTAGCCTTTTAATTAAACAGTTCAGGTGTGCTAAATTTTGTGTTTTTTGAAATTTAGGTGTGTTTTTTGAAATTTCACTGTGTTTTTGCATTAAGAAAAACAAAAAAACCACCCTGAGTTAAAATAATATGGCACAACACAAAGTAGATGTACCCAGTTTCCATGGCAAATTAAAACCATTTAGTAATCCACGCAGTGTTAATAAAATATTTTTCCTTATACTCTAAGCATGTACATGTTGTGTGGACTTTTATTCTTCGCTATAGGGCCTCGATAACATTAAAACTCTGTACATTATACAACTGTTTCTACGCTATACATGGTATATTTCTAAGTTGAGGTAAGCAGTTTAAATAGTATTGTTGCTTATTTATTGTAACGTCGGTAACACAAGAATGACGCCCCCCGTCCTAAAATATGCCATGGGGCGGCCATACATATCGTCTCCCTCACCCCAGAAAAAAGACAAGTTGGTCAATCATGAATGTAATTTAGAAATACTTCTGCTGTCCTCCCCAAAAACTTTGCATGTTAATCAATTATGTACATATATATATAGAGGTAATGCCTAAGGGACGGATATGTAGATTGATCCCCCAAAAAATCTAGCAAGTTGTTCATGCATGTATGTATATATAAACTCATAGTAACCAGCATGCACATAACTATACAACGGTTGCAAGAAACCATGTCCCGAGCCCTCTTTAGAAAATTTCGATCGTACTTTTTGATTTATTGAACTGTATTATGGCAATAATAGTTTCTTTCAGACGACGTAGTTGCGGGTTCAGGTCCAATTGTGCACTTAATGATAATACGTATTATGCAGACAAAATCAACATTGAACGCCGTGTGAAATCCCCCCACACAAGATCTAATTAACAAGCTTAATAGGTACAATCATTCTAACCGTTTAAACTTGGCTCAAAATTTCGTTTGTTGCACACAGTTTAATAAACTTGTTGAATAATTATTGGCAAACTACTGCAAACTCAAATATGAAATATATCTTAACATATAACAGTGTTTAAATAAAATTAAATGATCAAACAGAGCACGCTCACCGACGAATTACAATTCACATGATTTTAGGTGTTAGCGAATTCCTTAATTATGTATTATCAGCACTTTTAATATTAACTATATAATAGAGCGTCTAAAATTGTTTGTACAGAAAGCTATCAACGTAATGCACGGCGAATTAGTCTCTTGCTTTTACTTTATCGACTTAATGAGAGAATTCTTGTATGTCGACAAGAGAGTTAGCGGATCATCTTGTTTTTCTTACATTTTAACAAGTGAAACAAACGAGCTGTAATATCGCATCATGGTGTTAAAAGGCCACACGTTGTTTGAATGTGAGAAAATAGTGTGCGGTCCACAGCAGCTATTGTTCATTTTAGTTTTGTTGCTGTTAGCGGCGTAGCATAAGATATCTTTACACTCAACAGCAATATATTTTAGCCACAATAGCACGTTTCCCGGTACGTACACATCAGCAAAAATTGCTATTTTAACAAATTCAAAAGCAATTTCCATTTCACTTATATACGTCGGTTAGCCACACTTTACGCGGGAACTATTTTTCCTCGTATATCGAAGATCAAAAAGCAACACTTTCAAGCACCCGTCTTTAGTTATTATTTATTATGAACCAGTTTTTACTTATTATTTATTATATCATAAATACTTATGATTAGTATTATATCCGCCAAGTAGCACTAGTAAATAAACATAGATACGTATTTAGGAAACGAAAGCAGGTTACCTGACACTACAGCGTGTTCTCAGCAATGATTTATAAATTCACATCTGTGCTCTAAAAACTGAAACGTGTTAGCTCAAGTGTATACCCTGGGCTCTCCAAATTGGGGACCCTGACATTTTTCGGTTCCCCCTGATTCAAAACAGGTGCCCCCAGGTTCATGCCCCTGGCAAAACTTTGGCCTCCCTCGGCTCACTGCCTCTTGGCAAATTTTTTTTCAACCGGTCCAAAGTACACAAAATGTGATCAAAATTTGTATTAAAATTCTGTTTTGTCAAAATTTGATTCAAAATAGCTTTTCTCTCCATCAGGAAAGTTTTGACAGTGTTTCTGATACGATTTTTACTCGTTTTTCTCTTGGCAAAATCGGACGCCACCCGGTTCGGAACCAGGGGGCTCCCTGGATTTCATGCCCCCTGGCAAAATTTCCAGCGAATGAAGAGCCCACATACCGAATGTAATTTTACCTGACTGCTATCATTCGACTGCACGGTGGACTTCGTTTTTACCTTTTCGTTGCTATAAGGATTGTCATATGTAGCAATAGCTGCGGTGCTTGTACAATAATTATAATGATTTACTGTTCGAACGACCGGTGCTGCTGTTGATGTCGCAATGACCGGCCGAGCAGCACAAGAAATCAGTGTCGATGCTGAGGAGGACGAAACTAAGCCTAACATCAATACAGTAGACCGATGCTGTTTCGGTGGAGCTATTGGTTTGGCCAGTCGAGTTGGCACAAGCTTCGAAGCAGTATCAGTACCAGCATCAATTTCGCCAAAATATACCAATTCCACCGGTTGAGTTTTAACCAGCTCGCACTGCTCCGGTGTTACACGAAGCAACATATTCGGCTCTGAGATCGTCAAGAGATCTGCTGCAGCTACAACCCGGTCGGATAAAATTCTAACGACGGCTGAGTCATCGTTAAGACTATCGTCCATTTCCTGAGAGCTGTCTTGCATTACTTCATCATTTTCCAAAAAGATAGCGATATTCTTATCACTGCAACTATTATTTTCAGCATTACAGCTAGGACGCTGTGATTGATTAACGTCACAGTTTAATGTTGTTGCGGTATCAACTTCGACAAGTTTTTCTGGTCCAGATATGATATTGTCTGATAAGTTTGCAAGGGGATGTGGCGTAGTGATGAATTCTATGCTATCATCCATTCTATCGGCGGAAATATCAGCACATAACACCGGCGTCGTCGGCTGGTCAAATATAACACTAATAACGCTAATATTGTCGGCCCGCACAGAACCCCAGCGAAACAAAGCGTGACGAACAAGAAATCGGGCATGGTTTACATGGCCATCCATTTCCTGCAAATATTTACATTTACTTAATAAAATGACACAAAGTTAACTAGAAATGTATTAAAGCAAATAGGTTATTTCAAGTCACTGCTTAGAATATTTTGTCACCAACTTACCGAGGAAGGAACCGTCGGTAAAATTAAGTATTGAACACAATCCGACAGTAGAAACATTGTAACATCCTCAAACTTTTATTAGCTTTCGGTGAAAAACGCAACGAATAACATATGTAGAATATTGTCAACACCGAAAATGTTGAAAATGTGCAAGCTATCAGCCTCCCACGACGTAACAGTACAATTAGGAATTTTGGGTCGATGAACTAAGGCGGCGCCATACCCCAGAAACCATGGGTCACAGAGCAAAAGCAACACCGGCAATGAGTTTCCCATGCCCGAAATCCCCCAAGTGCAATTTTTCAGCCAGACAGGACGTGAGAAAAATTTTCGATTTTGGGTCGAGGAACCACGACGATGCCATACCTCAAACCCCTAACTCCAGAACCAGAGCCTCAATCGAAAAAACAAAAACGAGGCACCGGCCTTTATCATTTTACTATGAAATAAAACCATCCAGAGTTAAGTTAATTCGAAAGTTAAGATCAACATAGCCTTGCTTCCGTGAAGGGTACTGAAATGTGGTAAAAAACTCCCGTGCCTATGGAACCATGGGTCATAGACCAAAACAAACAGCGGCAATAAGTTTCCATGCCAGAAAAACCCCAAGTGAAACTTTTCAGCCGCAAAGGACGTCAGAACAAATTTTCGAATTTTGGGTCGAGGATCCATTGGGGCAACATATCTCAAACCCCATAACTCTAGAAGCAGAGCCTTAATCGAAAAACAAAAAAGAGGCATTGGCATTTATCATTCTGCTATAAAAAACCAACCAGAGAAAAAATTCGAAAGATAAAAATAACCTTACTTCGAAGGGTACTAAGATGTGATAAAAACCCTCATTTTGAGCTCTGACACCGAACTTTGTGGGTGCCATAACCCATGCCTATGGAATCATGAGTCACAGACCAAAACCAACAGCTTCAATAAGTTTCCCATGCCCGAAAACCCCCAAGTGAAACTTTTCAGCCGCCCAGAACGTCAGAACAAATTATAGAATTTTGGGTCGAGGATCCATTGGGGAACCATATCTCAAACCCCATAACTCTAGAAACAGAGCCTTAATACAAAAACAAAAAAGAGGCATCAGCATTTATTATTTTACTATGAAATAAAACCAATCAGAAAAAAATTCGAAAGTTAAGATAAAAATAACCTTGCTTCCGTGATGGGAAATAAAATGTCGTAAAAAACCCTCATTTTGACCTCTGATATCGAACCATGGGGCGTCATACCGCCGAACCCATAGAACCATATGGGTCACAGAGCAAAACCAGCCCCAGCAATAAGTTTCCCATGCCCGAAACCCCATGTTAAACTTTTCAGCCGCCCAGAACGTCGGAACAAATTTTTAAATTTTGGGTGGAGGAACCATTGGGGCACCATACCTGAAACCCCATAACTCTAGAACCAGAGCCTTAATCGAAAAACAAACAAGAGGCATCGATATTTATCATTTTACTATGAAATAAAACCAACCAGAGAAAAAATTCGAAAGTCAAGATAAAAATAACCTTGCTTCCGTGAAGGGTACTAAAATAGGGCAAAAAACCCACGTTTTAACCTCTGACCGGAACCAGACCCCAAATCAAAAAACGCTCGGGGATGTACACAATAAATCGAATGTACCTAAGATCATTAAAATCGGTTAAATCATTCCCGAGTTATGGCCGATCACACACACACACCGACGGAATTTAAGATTTCACACCTGCAACACAGAATCTCCACTGCGTTTCACTACACTCTGATTACTGTATTATACGATAAGCACATAAGAAATTACTGGGTGCATGACATTTTGCAGCATCCAAATATCTTCAAATTTGTGGGTTCTATCTATGCAGTAAATTTTCAAACCCCTATCACTTTTGAGGTGGATGATCTGTCACACGAACCCATACGCACTAGCGCAAATAATCTTGCTGTATGGATCAATGGTTTTTTGGGTACGAGGTATGACGCACCATGGTTCGGGGTCAGAGGGCAAAATGAGGGTTTTTCACCTCATTTTAGTAACCTTCAGGGAAGCAAGGTTATTTTGATGTTAACTTTCGAATATTTTACTCTGTAGGGTTTTTATTTCATAGTAAAATGATAAATGCCGGTGCCTCTTTGTTTTTCGATTACGGCTCCTGTTCTGGAGCTAGGGGTTTGAGGTATGGCACCCTCGTGGTTTCTCAACCCAAAACTAGAAAATTTATTCTGACATCCTGGGTAGCTGAAAAGTTTGACTTGAGGTTTTCAAGCATGGGAAACTCATTGCCGGTGTTGGTTTTACTCTGCGCACCATGGTTCTATGAACACGGGATATGGCGCCCGTATTGATTCGGGGTAAGAGGTTAAAATGGAGGTTTTTCACCCCATTTTCGTACCCTTCACGGAAGCATGGTTATTTTATCTTAACTTTCGAATTTTTTTCTCTGGTTTGTTTTATTTCATAGTAAAATGATATATGCCGATACCTCTGTTTTGTTTTTCGTTTAAGGCTCCGGTTCTGGAGTTATGGGGTTTGAGGTATGGCATCGTCGTGGTTCCTCGACCCAAAATCGAAAATTTTTCTCACGTCCTGTCTGGCTGAAAAGTTTCACTTGGGGGTTTTCGGGCTGGGAAACTCATTGCCGGTGTTGGTTTTACTCTGCGGCCCATGGTTCCATAGGGGTATGGCGCCGCCATGGTTCATCACCCCAAAATTACTGTTACGTTGCTGATAGCTTGCACTTGGTGGTTTTGGGGCATGGGAAACTTATTGCCGGTGTTAGTTTTGTTCTAACTTGTGCGGTATTGCGTGATATCCACATATAGCATATCGACGTATGCTATCCAGAGCTCATGGCTGTGTACACAAAACGCGTACGTGTACCTATGCTTCACCACGTTATGCAATCTCGAAAAGCAACAGGTGTGTAAAACGCATCCCATACACCACGTGCTCGAAGTCAAATATCCAATCTCGTTTTTCATTAGAACATTTTCCACTTAAACAAGATAGTTCAACTCTCCACTATGGTCTATGCCCGTGCAGCAAAAATGATCCCCAGTTGATTTTCTTGGACTCTTATCTGCGAGTATAACGGTCCCCGAAAATTCGAACACAGGATTATTGAAAAATGGACTCCTACAATATAGTCGGATTGTTAATTTGACTATAGCACATTTTAAAGATTAAAATTTCAGCTCTCAACGTTAACGCCTTTAAAAACTACTGGCTTCGCCGATGATACCAGTTAATTCTAAACCTTAGAGAATTGAGCGGGAACTCCCGGTAGCGCCACCCAAAACATCTCTTCTGTAACGTACTCTACTACTAATATTAACACCGCTGGCGTTTATCTCAGTTACACACTTCACAATGTAGCAATTTCTAGCTTTTAATGTTGGCCGCAGTGCTTACCGGCACTCCTTCCTTTACGTGGATCCATGTAGATTTAAAAAAGACGGATGTGGAATTATGAAAATCGATAACATGATCACTGCCCTGCATTCCAAAATAATTATTTACTGAAAACCATTTCTTTGACAAAATAGTTACAATGTTATTATCGCATAAAAAAATCAATAACAAACTTTATGCCTATCGACAATATAAAGAAGTAAAATAACTACATCAGTACTGTAATGTAACGTATTGTGAAAGATTTCTTACTACGCACATGTTTGGAACAGATAGTTTCATTTACAATTTGTACGTCAAACGCTATACAATATCTGCGATGAAATAGAATTAAATACTAAAACGCTTTTTGAAACGACACAAGCGAAGCCAGCAGAGTTTCCTCTGAGGGTGCTAGAAGGAAAAATTGTGAAAATTTCTTTCGTCGCCCTTTAGTTGAACGCGAATAGTTCCGACCCCGTGTTCCGGTTCAAAATGGTAAAAGCATATTCTTAAGGGCTTTTTGACAAATATGGCCATATGGGTACCAGTGTTTCGCAGGCCATATGTCGCTAAACAGGCTTCGTATCGAAAATAGAAACCGTTCGAAGCTGGTTTCCAGGATATAGTCTGTCTTCGGTTGTTTGTTTACGTATTGCGTACAGGTCCTCAAGAATTGTCTATCTAGGTTTTCCGGAAGGCTGAATACGATGAATTGCTTATCTAGAGACCAGCATAAATACTTGATGCGTTGCAGTTCCTTTCGATGGCTTTAGGGCGACGAAATTTTAGGATTTCAATGGGTTCATGGTTCAAGATGTTTTATGGTAGCATATACTAGGGATGTACCTAGGCTTAGCCCCGGAAAATTATGTGGCGGGGCTACTCTTTCATAAAAAATATTTTTGGTAGGAAATTAATAGAACAGTTAAACAATTTGGAGCTTTAGCTGAAAATATAATGCTTGCTACTAACTTGGATAGTGCAAATTCCAAAGCATCTTCCTGAATCTGTGAACTTTAGCTAACGTAAACTTTATTAAACTAACTAGTCGGTAGTGGAACTACATTTGTGAGCGGAGCTTGGGCTGTGGCATTACGAATGTACTCAATTTTATGTTCTTGTAACTACATTGCATAGGGCATAGGGCTTTATCATTGGTAAAATATTATATTTGAATTCTTCGAACCAAAAACCCTATAATGGTATGATCGAAACGATTCTATTTCAATAAATAACACAAATATTGCAAAATTCTCTATTTTAGCTGCATAAAATTAACTAATCAGCGGCTTCGCCGAGCTCCGCTCAATAAACCAAAATGTTGAAACGATTTGTGTCGAGTTTTTGATATTTCAACAAGATTATTACGTACACGGACAAACTTCGGATATGGTTTTTAAGAATAGTAATTAAGCAATGATTTGGTTTTTGGTATATTCGCATACATACCAGTGGGATAGAGCCCCTCCCGCCGCGAGGGGGTAACCCCCGGTAGCCGGCGAAATTTTTCTTGAGAGAGAGGTCGGTACGGTAGTCAGGACTTTTTGGTCGCCGGCGTCAAATTATCGCGTATGAGTTCACCTAACTCTGCGGGGGTGGGGGTCCAGATTCCCAGGCGGAATTTTGCTCTCTTCCTCCCGTCCGTCGGGATGTATGCATATGTGGTATATATGCTCTATATGCGCTGGAAAATCGAACACATAGTACTTTTCGGTCATCCCCGGTCCCGGTCCCAGCCGGCGCAAGCTTAGCCCCGGCTCCTGTCCCGGTAGAATTGTTGCCCCCAGTACAACACTAGTATATACATCAAACAAATCATGTTAAACACAAGTACATTCCACGTAACATATTTCGAACAACGCTTAATTTGAATATTAACAAATCCATATGTATTTAAATATACGACACTTCTGCTGTAAACGGGAACTATAATCAACTATATTTATACGCAGCAACGTTTTTAGAATTAAGTTGAACTGCTTATACTAGACATAAATCAGAGCTGAAGAATCGATTCAGTTCTACTGGATATGATTCGAGATATATGTAGATTACGCATAACTGATTTGGGATACGACTATAATTCGGCCATAGATACTAGCATTAATTTTACCATCTCGCTGACCATATTGTAAAGGTCACTCGTTGCAATACGTCAGATATTAACCAAACAAACCTGTTTCGTGCAATTAAAACCGATTTTCGTCCGAAAACTAGACACTTCTTTATTAACGTCGTGGGATTTAATAACATTAACTGCATGCATCGGACGAACGACATTCCATACACCGTCGGACCCCAAAATCATGCTAAAAAGATCCGGCGTAATACGGCGAACAGATACATCAGGCTCTGGTGATACAATAAATTTGTCGAGCACTGCATTGTACGACCATAAATCTCCTGTAAAATATTTAAAGAACTGCTATAACAACCCCAGAATATAAAAAAGAAGCTTATATACTAATAAGCGAACATCATTTTATTTCTAAAATATGGGAAATCCATTTACAGCTAGACGGTTCCTGGTCGACAACAGGTGAAAATATCTTTGATATATTTCAAATAAACCATAAGACCATTCACTTAGTTATAGCGCTCGGAATAACACAACCGAAATAAGATGGCCTCCGGATCGAGTATGGAGCGAGTGCAGACTATATGCGTGTTAAGTTTACACGTGTCGTATTATATTATAAGTCTATCAGGGAGTATTCTGGTTCCGGTTATTGGTTCCATCTAATTTTTAGCGAATCGAAATTCAGGCTTCATGTCTTTTAAATATTTGCATGGTGAAATTTGTAATAAAAGCCTTCCAACTCTTAGGAAAAATTAATTAACAAACTAAACTATACGCGCAGCACTAATCTTGGTGTTATTATATAATATAAAACAAAATATTTTCATTTAGTTTACTCTAGTACCTTTGATTAGCTGTATAATTTCCCAAAAGTCTTTTTATGGCTATAATAAACAGTCGAAAAAGCACGCAGAGGTAACGCTAGTCAACAATACAATAACATGTTTATATTTTTAGCACTTGTTAGATATGCCATTAGCCATTAAGTTGTTTCGAGCCGCAGTAGAGTCTGTGCTTACCTATGGACTTGAAACTATACCGATAACCGCTTCGAGTGCTCTAAACGTCAACACAGCATACCGTGCACTGCTCCGATATGCGCTTGGGGTGCATTATCCTACAATACTTTCAAACGACGAGCTCGACCGACGCTGCCAACTTCCACCGCTAACAACCATCCTCCAGCAAAAACGCCTTGCCCTAATTGGACATACTGCTAGAGCATCGATTTGTGCTATACCGATGCCTCTCGCAATTGCGTTGCAACATCAACCTCAGGAGCGTTTTCGAAGAGGAATTGCTCAGCTCAGAACACTACCGGCAACATTCCAAGCCGATTTGGACCTTTGTGGAATATCATATAACGAAGCAAAGACCATGCCAAAGAAACAATTCAAAGCTATGATTAGCCGCTTACGCGTGTAGTTGTGACGTTGACCCGTTAATGGACTATTGTGTATCGCTGTCAATAACAATGCATAGCTATTAATGATGATGATGATTAACCAACGGTTTTTGCGATAAACAATACTGCCAATTATTGTACTTATTAGTTAATTGACATATATTCGCAGACCATAACATAAGCAATTTCGAGTACTTCACTTTGCTGAAAATTATCTAACAATAATAAGCCAGTCATGGAAAACAGCCAAGCGTAGTTCGTCTGACTCCATAGCCTATTTCAAGGTTCCAAATTAAGATTCCTGTCCACTTGCCAAAGTAATAGGCAGGCAAAAATTCACCCATGGTAATACATTAAGAAAAGCAGCGGCTGTAAATTTTAGCACATATTAGCAGATTCTCGGCGCAAATGTTAAAAAGTTCTTACTAAATGGGGCCATGGGAAGAAAAAATGCCAAATGTTTGAGATAACTGAAAATTGTTTTAGTTAAAAAAGCTTACGCGTAACAATGTTCACGCAATTTGGTCCCGATATATACACATACTACATTCACATCCACTATGGTATAAGAAATTTTGAAAACAGTTCATTTCTTGTTCGTATTACATGATTGTAGATTTGCTGTTATATGCAGTAGAATTCTTCCAATAATCATGTAAAAATTGTTCGCTTTAATCTTATAGTAACAAAACAACGCTACGTAACCCTTTTCGAAATTTATACATCACAGCCTTCAAGAAAATCATAATTTTTTATTTTAAATTACTGATAAGACCAAGTTCCGGTTTCGGCAAACATTGTAGTTCAGGTTCTGACAAAAATTGAAATTGCGATTCTGGTTACTCATTGACATCTTCGGCAGCATAACTGACATAGTCAACAAATGCAAAATTGGCTTAAACCGCACCTTACGTTGGTCGGGCGTGGATAAAAATTTCTCGGGGTCAAAATCAAAATTTTAAGGGCCAAACTCTGGAGGGGCGATGTGGCCAATATGGATCAGCGGCCGGACATCAGGATCAACCCCATTTATAGCAAAACCCCGGAATCGCAGTTGTTGAATTTAGCAAATAGCCAAGGTATTTAATACAGTGTATGTTTAATTGAAGGGATGTTGAATTTTTACAGCATGAAATAAATGCTACTGGAGGGGCAAAAATTGCGAAATACGTTAACCATATCAACGCGCTACATAGTTGCAGTTTGGAACATAATTTTTCAAAACAGAAGCTTGAAGTGGATATTATATACAAAAAAATTTAACAGTCAACTTTGCACCAGGCGTCACATACCTAGAGATCTCGCTACAGCCAAAAACGGAATTCTATCGATCGACGTGGAACGTCTGATTGGACCAGTATGCGAAGGCGGTTTAGGCCGTGCCCAAACAACGCGGACAACGCCTGATTTTGACGCCACAGCTCCGCCCGATTCACGGATACGGCGATGCTCATCAGGAGAGTCCGGTTTATGATCGACGGTCAGTTGTGTAGCTAAAAGCAGCAGCTGTAAAATGTAAATTTTTGTGCTAAACGACGATGAGCAAAACGCAATTCGCGATGACAAAATTCCGCGAGAATTCGTAGATCACTTCACATAACAGAACTGAAAGATTGCAGAAATGTAACCAGGTTTTATCTTAATGTTGTATTTACGGTAACACAAAAGGTGAATTGAGAAAATGCTGCATTACATTAAGATAACTACTAATAAAATACAAAGCATTACCAAATATAACTGGAACCATACATATTATCAAAAAAAGCCTATTAGTATGGGCGCAACATCATCGATTATAACACCAGTACTTCTATCGAGATTGAAGAGCGTAGTAAAGCATAGGTACACCTAACGATTTTGTGTGCACAGCCAATCAGCTCCCGATAGCATACGTCGATATGCTATATCTGGTTATCACAAAACCGCACAAGTTAGACCAAAATTACTAGTAACTCTATCGAGATTGCAGAACGTAGTGAAGCATAGGTATACCTACGCCTATTGCGTGCCAATCCAATCAGCTCTCGATAGCATTCGTCGATATGCTATATGCGGATATCACACAATACCACACAAGTTAATACAAAACTAACACCGGCAATAAGTTCCCATGCCCAAAACCAAGTGCAAGCTACCAGCCTCCCAGGACGTAACAGCAAAGTTAGGAATTTTGGTCGATGAGCCATGGCGGTGCCATACCGCCGTACCTCAAGTAAGACTTTTCAGCCGCCTAGGACGTCAGAACAAATTTTATATTTTTGGGTCGAGGAACCTTTGCGGCACCATATCTCAAACCTTATAACTCGAAACCGGAGCCTTAGTCGAAAAACAAAAAAGACATCGACATTTTTGTCATTTTAATATGAAATAAAACTAACCAGAGAAAAAATTCGAAAGTTAAGATAGAAATAACCTTGCTTCCTTGGACAACCTTAATAAAATGGGGTAAAAACCTCAATTTTGACCTCTGACACCGAACCATAGAGGCGCTATACCCCCGTACCTATGGAACCATATGTCACACAGGAAAACCAACACCGACAATTCTGACCCATGACCCCAAATCAAGCAACGCTCGGGGATCGACTATGTAGGTTCGAATGAACCCAAGATCATGAAAATCGGTTAAGTTATGCCCTAGTTATAGTCGATCACACACACAGAGACGAAATTTAAAAGCTTTCACCCCTGCAACACACAATCTTCACTACGTTCTGATAATCAGACAAATAAAAGGCACTACATTTTGGAAATCCGATTCGTCGACAGTAAAAACCATGAAACCTCATGAAAAGTATAATATTGTCAAGCTTGACTCTAACCTAAATAGCAAAACCAACGTACCCGGCGTGCTTTATACCAAAGGTTAATGAACTATGGCGCTACACTGCTACGTGTTTTGGAACTACCCGATTACTTTAAAATAACTTTTCTGGGTACATCGTTTTCCAGTTTCCTATATACTGTTTCTGGGTACATGATTTAACCATATAATGTTTACCTTTTACTTTCAGCATACCAGACCACGTCTCTTAGATACATAAATAACCAACTCCATCCTATAACATAACGGTTCCACATTTTCTATTGTTTTACGTTATACGTTCTGATAATCAGACAAATAAAAGGCACTACATTTTGGAAATCCGATTCGTCGACAGTAAAAACCATGAAACCTCATGAAAAGTATAATATTGTCAAGCTTGACTCTAACCTAAATAGCAAAACCAACGTACCCGGCGTGCTTTATACCAAAGGTTAATGAACTATGGCGCTACACTGCTACGTGTTTTGGAACTACCCGATTACTTTAAAATAACTTTTCTGGGTACATCGTTTTCCAGTTTCCTATATACTGTTTCTGGGTACATGATTTAACCATATAATGTTTACCTTTTACTTTCAGCATACCAGACCACGTCTCTTAGATACATAAATAACCAACTCCATCCTATAACATAACGGTTCCACATTTTCTATTGTTTTAAATATGTCCTTTATGGTATTGAGCGTTCCGCTTACTAATGTTTATACTTAGTCCACTGGCTTCGGCGGTCGGGTTCTGTATTACGATCTACCACCTTTTAAGTTAACCATTTACCGCAGTTCGATTTTCTTAAAAAATATTTTTCTCTAATCTAATAGGTATAATCTAGAAACATTTAATGGACTTTCTATTATACTCACCATTACTTGTGCCCAGGAATCATATACGTACCCTCAAATTTGTAAATAGTTATTCTTGTAGTCTGATTAAATTAGATACATAGCTTTTGAGTTGGTACCCTTTAATTTTGCCTAAAGCCAAACTAAACCGGGTCCCATAATGTAACTTAGCGATCGAAAATTCTACTATAAAATTTACAAATTCACCACCGAACCAGGTGGACTGTGTGATTTATATACCGTTGCTGTTTAGTAATGTATTGTTTAATGGTTTTATTGACAAGGCGCAAAAAATAAAAAACAAAAAAATAATCATAACATATGGCACTAAATTCAACCTCTCTCGATACTTTAACGTCGAGTTCCGATTACGACGAAATTGTTTTTTCGATTTATCGGTGCCTAGAAGAGTTACAAGCGCAAAAAAAGAACCGGGTCTGGTGATAGCCCTCAGATATAGATGACCTCACTATACCATGGCACCCGGGAATACAGGTTCAGAGCATTCATGATTTATTAACCCACAAAATTTTATGAATTATATACTTCTTTTTATGTTATATAGCATATTGTGTGGACATAAAATTCATTGTAATTTTCTTCACAGTGTATAAATTTTTAAAGCACATTTTTAAAAATAATCCTTTCGAATTTCAATTATGAATGCTCGGTGAGGGAGTAGGTATGCTTCCATACACGTATAGTTGCATTGCCTGCTAACCTGTATCTAATGATCACCAATGAGTTGAATCAAAACTCTCTACTGAACGTGTGGATTTTGTTGAGTACTTTATAGTTCTCATGTTCCACATGCCAGTAGTTTTTCGATGCCAAAATCTGAGTTCATAGTAAATTTACTATTGATACCAATGCATAGTAGTGTCGGCAGAAATATCATTTTTACCTCTTGTGGAATTAGGTACAAATTTTCAAGTAGTCTCACACGGTTTAATTCTTTTTGTCGCAAACTACAACAATTTCGAATTTAACACATTTAACCGTTGTACATAAAAGTTTCGAATTCAACGTTAGTCCAGTTAATAATCATTAACGTACACATCGGTTAAAACCTAATTTTTTATTTTTTTAATATACACTAACTATACGATTCTGTTTTTGAATATACAGGTACTACAATTATTTCAACGGCAATACATTTTAATGTCGGTTTCTTTATTCTATGTTGACAGAACACTCTCAATCGTAACAACACGGTTTGACGGTTTCAGTGAACAACACGACGAAATTACGATCGATGACAATATGGATAAACCCATTACTAAAGGTATCATAATAGTTGATACTTATTATACTGGATCTGTTTTTATAGCTTATAGCAGACACTCATTGTAAGGCAAAAACATGCAATAACACCGCAAACTACTATTTCTGGCTAAGGGTTGATGAACCATTTTCGGACCCACAGCGGCCCCGGAAGTGGTCCCACAAAAAGTGGTGGTCAGCAAACTTGGACCTCGACAAGCTATGGAGGTCTCTATTTTTCAATGCTAAGCCTACTTTGCGAAATATGGGCTGCGAAAAACTGGTGCCCGTACGGCCAGATTTGGCAAAGAGCGTTTAAAACCAGTTTTTGCCATTTTCACCCTGAAGATACGTTCGCAGCTGTTCGACTTCAATTAAAAGGCACGTCAACATCACTTTTGCTACATAATAAACAATTGTTGAAATTAATCCAGCCGAAGATGGGTTATGAATGACAGAAACAGACAAAAAAGAAATTGTCATGATTTTTCACTATAGAGCCCTCAGTGGAAATATCGCCTCGCTAAGTTTCAATAACGGCCGAAATTCCATTTTTCCCAAAGCTTGATATTTTCAACTCTAGAAAGTTTCCATTTTTTAGTTTCAGAAGAATGAAACACAGGGTTAAAAAGATTTGACGTTTGCTGAAAATGCTCGCTAAAGCTTGGTTCTTAATATATTGATGGTGTATTGTCGCCTATCTAAGATTAATAAGTCAGAAAGCTGAATTATGAAATAGCCGGTAACTGAGCACAAACTAACACTGCTTCGACTCGCACCACGAGTTACTAGTGCGATTATACAAATCATCGCTATATTGAATATCAAGAAACTGTTACATACCGAATTCTTTATGACCAACCACAATTGCTGAATCGCCAACATGACCAATATAAATCTTCCCTCGTCTAATAAAAGCAACAGAGGCAGTTGTACCTGATGTGCTTGTGTAGCCAGAGGCAGTTCGCGGCCAGCCTTCTGAAACATTAAAAGCAGCGTCTTTTATAACTCATATGTAAAACCTGAATTACCAAAAAAAAACAAAAATAACACGCTAACAGGCTATAAGCGCATACAAATTAGGAAATAATTTAATCACATTAATTTAAACACCCGCTACATGAAATCACTACAATGGAACATGATACGTTAAAAATAGAAAAAATAGATTTGTCTTTGAACGAACGAACTTGTCCATCATGACGGCAGAAAATATGAGACAAACTCTAATATCTACCAGAAAGAGCAGGAGTACACCCTATCCATAATCAAATTTCATCACACACACGTTGTGTAGTTAACAGCTACAAATGTTTAACTTCAATCATTATTAGGTATTAAAATCACAATTCTTCCATATGACGCATACATCATTGAACCTAATTCTGACAACATATGACAAAAACATCAACCTAATATTCACATATATACATATCGATCTGTTTGCAAGTTGTTACCGCCTGTAGTACGTCCATTGCGGATAGCTTTCGACACATAATAGACAGGGCTTTTTTCTTGAATGTTTCTATCGTAATAACCTTGAAATTCGACGTATTCCAGTTTCAGTGGAGCTTCTGGAAGAGGTCGATTCAGTAGTTCTTCAAAATGTTCTGACCACCTCGCTGAACGTCGATGTTCAGATGCTATCTCAGTACCAGATCGATCTATGAATTTTCTGGGGATTTCCCAATACGTTTTTCTAACGAGCTTATGTACTTTCTTGAAGTCGTTCAGAGAAGCAGCTTGCTTCATTTCCGCTACTAACCGATTATAAAATGCAGCTTTATACTCTTTATATTGTGAGTTACCGTTTCCTTCAAGATCAGGGCGATGAGTTTTCCTCAGTGTAGGTAAATCTGCTGGCTGTCAGAGCAAGGTATGCCGTAGTTTCTGAGACAAAGTGACACGATTCTGTTTCCTGAGCCTAGGTAGGCGATGTGAGGCTGTTGTCAAAGCCTGCTTTGTTGAGATCCAAAATTCTTCAACCGTATCTCTGTTCGAAAGTAGCTGAAACCTATTAGAAATGTCAAGTTGGAACTTCGTTGCAACCTCTGGAATTTCTAGAACTCTTGTACATGCTCGCTGTCTGCTTTTGATTCGATGTGTCGAGCTCATTTTGATTCGAAGTGCCAAGACCAGCACTGCATGGTCAGTTGGCGGTACCCCCAGACTATTTCAAGCTGCTTAGCCGCGCAGCGGTTTCAAAGCTCACTGGCCTCTAGCATATGATATGGAAGGCCGAACATGTTCCTACTGAATGAATGACGGCAATAGCTCCATTTCAACAAGAGGCAAACACGGTTGAGTGTTCTAACTACGGTGGGATTTCGTTGTAATGCATTGCGTTCAAAATTGTTCAAAAATATTATAGCCAACCGTTTTAAAAATATTCGAGAACAATTCGCACGAGAATCGCAATTAGGATTCCGTCCAGGTAGAAGAACGATAGATCAAAATCATCTCTCTGTGCACAATATTACAAACACGCTGTGAGTACCGTCAGCTTCATTGATTTCAATACTGCATTTGACTAAATACACAAACAGTCACTATACAACATTATTAGAGCCCAGGGAGTTCCAAGAAAGCTGCGCACCGAGACAGTCACCGTAATATCACAAAATCCGTCATCCGTAATATAACTCGAAGTTGTATCCGAACTCGGCTACATCGGCGGCGTCATTACCGCCGAATATATATGTTGAGAAAACATAATAGTTCTAATTGCTAAGGCGAGGCGTGCGTTTCAGACGCTCTGTATGGTTTGACAATCTAAGGAAGTGAACGTAGCGACAAAAATACGGATGTACAATATCTGCGTTCGCCCATGCTTATCTACACTTCAACTACCTGGGTAGTTCACACCTGCGACTTTTTGCAGCACTTTAATATAGTTTCAGCCGGAAACGTATTCTTGGTGCCACAAAATAAAGGTGGCTAACGAAAGCGGGATTTCAAAAAGGTGCGGTCTTTTATTCCGCTGAAGCAATGTAACAAGAATGCAAGCGATCAGGGTCGCAACAAATGTCACCAGCTGTCTCAGAAGGTGGTGGACCCCTGTTAACAAAAACAGGGGCCAGGTTAGTTTAAGTTAGATGAAAATCGATCACATTACGCGACTTAAAATCCAAATATTTCAATGGATTAGGCTGACATTTCTTGGCTCTAGGATTACAAGTTGATTAATATCTGAACGCTGTAGCGTAATCCAAGGTCACCGTTCCAAGCGAAAACAATCTTCATCACTCTAGAATTTCGGAATCATCTTATATATACCTACTATGTTTGATGCAATGTACCAAATACTGCAGATTCTGAAAATCGGGCTCAAAACGCCTGAGAAGGCATGAGATACTCCTGCTGGGCTCTAACCAACCCTTCGTTTTCAGCTAACCGTAAAACTTATTTTATATAAACAATTCTTGATGCCCTGTAAGCAACACGTAACCAAACTGAAGACAGCATATATTCCAGAAATCAGTTTCCTTGACGCTAAACCCACTGAAAACCCATGAAATATGAACGCTGAATTATAGATAACCAAATCAGAAACAACCCAAATATAGACCATTCTTTATGCCCTGCGCGTAATACATAACCAGACAAAATGAAAAGCATATATAGGAAATCGGATTAGTCGACCGTGAAAGCATTGAAAACGTATAATATAGGCAAGTTGGACTCTACACAGCAAGAACACCGTATTCAGCGTGCTTGACAGCTTAATAACACTCATTTTAAGGTAACGGTATGGCCGGATTAGGCAAAGAAACTGTAAAAGCCGATTTTTGCTATTTTCGCGTCGAAGATGTTGACGGAGCGTTTCGCGTACAACTAAAGGGCGCATGTTTCGCGTACAACTAAAGGGCGCATAGTCATCACTTTTGACTTAGATAAAAAAATTTGTAGAAATGCGTCAAGCCGAAAATGAGTTATGAATCACAGCGACAAACAAAATTTTTTCCACGATTTTCATTCTAGCATCCTCAGTGAAAACTCCACTGGCACCAGTTCAAAAATATTTAAGTTTTGTCCCTCTGGTCATGTTTCCACCTCACGTAAAGGGAAAACATCAATCCAAATTTTGTACAAAAGCCCTAACTTATATATACTGATTTATTTTGCTAGAACAATATCACGCAATACAGAATAAAAGCAGAAAAAATATCGAGATGGCACTAAAAACTGCCCTCGTCGACTTTCTTAATTTAAGTATCATTCATTAACAGAAGCAACTAGTAATGATCAGTGAGTAACCGGAATTCGGGTTCCGGCAAAAATCGTGTTCCGGTTGCGGTTCCGACAAAAGACAAGCCAGAACCGGAATTCTGGTTTAAAATTTCTGCTTAAATTTGTCCACATTTTTCGCTTCATCTGTGATTCAATCATACGTTATATATACACAATGATATAGTTCCAACACAGCCAAACAAAAGAAACTGCTAAGGCACCAAGTTACCCTATGAAACGTAAATAGGACACAATTTTTGTAAAAAATATTTATCTTCACCCGGCAGGATTTTGTTAACAAAACAAAGTTTGGACGCTGCTTGTAACAGATTACTCACTGAGAAATCTACGGTATATGTTAGCACTGAATCTTTCAAACTTGATATATATACATAATAGCGTATGAATTATAGAAGTATTTAGTTGTAAGCTTGGCTAACATAAATTGCGTTAAGCACCAGCCAGTGCGCTTGTAAGCTTCGTAATCAGTATATATTGTAGCAAAGTAATATACCTGAAAAGAAGCCAGAAACTGCGTTCTTTGGAACGAGCGGTATGTATTGAAATTGTGCGAGCAGTATAACAGTTTGTCCCATTTATAGCATCCTGACCAGAAAATTATCATCCAATTGAAGGGCACTGTTTGCCCCTCAGTCACCTGAACAATATCTCTGGCCAACGATCAGAAAATTATAGTATACCTTTTTATTTTCTTTTAGAACCATATAAATCAATAATTTCAAATTTCCTAAGGAATAACATGTAACTAACGTATGTCAAATAAATGGAGGCTATTGGAGACATGGCGAAATAGTGCAGTCTACCCTCCACGCGTTACAACCACCTTCAGTTTGATGCAGTTTAATCAAACCTGTAAAGCGGAAGAAATATTTCCCTTGGTAGTCCAAAAAACCGAGGTCTTGATCTATAAATATATATTTTAGCTTCCTCAGCCTCTTCAAAGTTCCAGAGAGGCAATAATATCATCCCAACATGTTAAGTTTATTGTAAAATTGATTTTTGATAGATTATAAATCCACAGTGCCTTCATTTCATCCAATATCTGTTTTACTATATATAAGTTTCTTAGAATAGATTCCGGATCCTGTTTAAATGGACGGTTCCGGTTATACCCTGGTAATCATTAAAGATACCGTGGTAAAATTTTTATACGACAACCATCATTAGGCGCTGTAGGACATGATAGCAGTTATACCACACCAAGATAACCTACCATCGGTAGTGGATGAAAAAATATGAAAAACACAGAAAAATATGAACAATTTGTACAAAATGTCCAAAACCTCGAAAATAATTTCGCTCGCGAATCCCGCATCAACAGCAATCCATATTCAATTTTACGATATGTCCGGATTAAAAATACTGTAAATTGTGGTTATTCTCTCGTACATTATACGTTCTGTTTTTGAAAAAAGCGTCTGCGAATTCTGTTCGAAAGGCTATGATATAAATTTTTACGTAGATAATAAGTGAATGGATCTTCAGTGTGAAATCACCAACCACTACTGCTAGTTTTAAGTTCTTCTAAAAATTATATATATCAGGGCTTAATCGGAACCGTCAATTAAACCGGATCCGGAACCTGGTCATCGAAATTTATATATAACAAAACAAATGAAGGAAGAAATGAAGGTACAGTGTATTTAAAATGCATTAAAAATTGATTTTACATTAACCTTAATGTATTGTGATGGCATTATTGCTTTTCTGAAACTTTAAAGAGATTGAGGAAGCTAATATATATTTATCGATCAATATGTCGGTTTTTGAACACCCAGAGCAAAAATGTCTTCCACTATACACCCTTGTGTATATTGCGTCAAACTGAATGTGCTTGCGACGGATGGAGTGTAGAATAAACACTTTTGCCTGTCTCCAGTCGCCTCCCTTTACTACACATAAGTTTGTTACATGTTGTTTTGTAGGAAACTTGAAATTATTGGTTTGTATGGTTCTAAGAGAAAATAATAGAAGGTAATTTTCTAATCAGTGGTCAGAGACACTGCTTAGGCTAGCGTTGGGCAACCAGTGCACGTCAGTTAGATGACAATGATGATAAATTTCTAATCAGAATGCTATAAATGAGACAAACTGTGATACTGCTCGCATAGTTTCAATAAATACAGTTCACTGCCAAGAACGCAGTTTCTAGCTGCGTTACAGATAACGTTACTTTACTTCAATGTAGACTGATTTACAAAGTTTACAAGCGCACTGGCTGGTGCGTGACTCAATTTCTGTTAACCAAGCATACAACTAAGTACTTCTACGTAATCCTGGCTTGTCAACATTTTGGTTCCCCACTTTCCAAATCGCCCATGTCCGCCCCCCCCCGAGTTCAACTAATTCTAAAATTTTTTTATGTCTGAAAATTTGTTTTTTTTTGTTTGCAAATTAATTACCACTATTTATAATGCTAAAATATCGTTTTTTAGCTTGAAAATACAATCACAAAATGCATGAAAATATGGAAATATTTAGTATTTTTAAGCAAAATTTATCCCCCCACTTTTAATTTTCTCCCGAGAATGAACATGAGGCCCTCTCAAGTTTCCCCCCACTTTTAGAGGGCTGTGGACAGGCCAGTAATCCATACTTTTTACCGAGTTGGACTGGTTTAAATCTAACATACCCCGCAGACTTCTGAATGTGTAAAATAGCTGCTACAAGCATCAACCTGGCTTAGTTTTGTTAAAAGACTCCTGCAGGTTAAGATATAAAATTCGTACTGAAATTATGTGCCCTATTTACATTTCCCGCTTGAAATTGCTGAGTTAATCTTTTCTTTTGCTTGGTTGTATTGGAACTTGATCATTGTAAGTATATATGTTACAATATGTTTGGACCACAGATGGAGCAAAAATGTGGAAAAATGTCAAACAAATTTTTTAAACCGGAATTCCGGTTCCGGCATGGTTTTTGCCCTTTGCCGGAACCGCAACCGGAACATGATTTTCGCCGGAATCGGAACCGGAATTCCGGTTACTCCCTGATATATATAGTCCTTCTAAAATTTATACTAAAAACATTAGTATATACAGCTCACCGACTTCCTTCCACATTGCCAGATGGGTAGTTAAAAAACCTTCCTTGATCGCTGCCATAACTTCGTCATCGTTGTCGGAGAAGAAAGACTTTTGCGAAACAACGTTGCTCATTAAATGTTTACGAGCAAAATGCGACGCTTGGTACCCGCCATGTCCATCGAAAACCCCCACGAATACATAGGATAGCTGACCTAGAATATTATTCGAAATATTTCAGAACAAAAATATCAAACGAACGAGTAACAAATCATTGTCTCACTCGCATCATGGTTCCAACAGTGCCCCAAGATTAGAGATCGCAAATAAGAGTCAGTTACAACCCCGAAGAAGAGACAGAGGATGCAAATAGTGGTTGCTGGTAATGTTTTCAAATTTTTTGTTCTTCAAAAACGGCCTCCTACACGGCTGAAATTATACATTCTGAAAAATAGACGTCAAAATAATTTGTTAACAAATTTCCATAATAACCACTATATTTTTATAGTCGAACAAAAAGTATCAGGGTCGGAAATGAATCATTACAGGGGCCGTGTTTTATTGAAGGCTGTCGAAGATAGGGATTGCATTAGGCCAAACAGTAGACCAGCCGTACCCCATTCTGGAAGACCAGCTATTAACAATCCCACACTAGGTACATCGAGTGAAAACCTCTGTCGGCCATATTATTTTGACTGCAACAGTTTTTGCGCCATCTTAAATCGTATGTGTGACCGAGGCAAGTGCGTGGACGAACATGGGGTTTAGAAAGTCTCTTAGCTGTGAACAAGCCACTTTTAAAATTAAGTTTTCATTACCAGAAGAACGAAAATGATGACAATATTAAAGAAGTTGAGAAGATTTATACTTCTGATATATAGCACTGTCACGGCCAACGCCTAATTGTCAAATAGCGGTGGTTAAAAACGCACGTCTTCAAGAATGTAACAGATAACACTTTCAACCGAGGTTGTGAAACACGTTAAACTGCGTTGGTAAAAAAATTATGCCCAAAATTAAAAAAAACATTATCTATCAGAAAACTAATAACAACCCTTACAATCGATCTACTACTGATCATGAGCTTAGTATGCAAAGTGACCCTTCGTTTTTAACCACCCACATATCACGTATCGCAGTTTTAGTTAAAAAAGACTTATGTTTCTGATGCGCTCAATAGAGACTGCAGAAAAGGCTGCACTGCTGCGGTGTCTGTTATTATACTCAGTCATGTGGGAATACGCAAACATGATGGAACAGGTAACCCAGTTTAATGGCTATGAGGTTCTCTAGGTGTACAGCTACATATAATAAAAGTTCACTCAGACCCATAAAAGGTTTAAAATAGTATGACCTAATAACCAAGCTGCCCATCTCAAAAGTTAATACACATAATTTTGCGATATGGCAGCAGGTGCAGACAATTTCCTTAAGTATATAGATAGATTTGATTTATAAGAAATTTAAACTAGGCAAAAATTACAGTAACGCACGTATGTCTACTTACGGACGTATGCAATTTAGGTGCATATATATGTACGGCAGGGAATAACCGGAACCGAAATTTACCGGAACCGGAACCAGTAACCGGAACCGTCCATTTAAACCGGATCCGGAACCGGAACCTGGTCTTCGAAATTTATATATAGTAAAACAGATGATGGAAGAAATGAAGGTATAGTGGATTTAAAATGCATTAAAAATAACTTTTACATTAAACTTAATGTATTGCGATGGTATTATTGCCTTTCTGAAACTTTAAACAGACTGAGGAAGCTAATAATATTTATTTATCGATCAAATATGTCGATTTTTGGACACCCAGAGCAAAAATGCCTTCCATTTCCACCATTGCATTTACTGCGTCAAATCGAATATGCTTACAAAGCTTGGAGCGTAGAATACACACTTTCGCTCTGTCTCCAGTCGCCTCCCTTTACTACACATACGTTTGTTGCATGTTCTTCTGTAGCAAACTTAAAATTATTGGTTTATATGATTCTAAGATAAAATAATAGATAGAAGGTAATTTTCTGATCAGTGTTCAGAGACACTGTTTAGGCTAGCGTTGGACAAACAGTGCCCGTCAGTTAGATGATAATGATGATAACTTTCTAATCAAAATGCTATACATGAGACACACAGGTGATGCTGCTCGCACAGTTTCAATAAATACAGTTCATTGCCAAGGAAGCAGTTTCTGCTTGCGTTGCAGATAACGTTACTTCAGTTTCACCTGATTTACAAAGTTTAAAGCGCACCGGCTGGTGCTTGACGCAATTTATGTTAGCCAAGCATAGGCTAAGTACTTCTGCGTAAGCCACACTCTGTTACCGAGTTGGACCGGTTTAATTCAAATGTATCCCACAGACTTCTGGATGTGTAAAATAGCTGCTACAAGCATCGACCTGGCTTTGATTTAACAAACTCCTGCAGGTAATTATGAAAAATTCCTGCTAAACTTATGTGCCCTACTTACGTTTCACACGGCAAATTGGTTAGTTAATCTTTTCTTTGGCTCGGTTGTGTTGGAGTTTGATCATTGTATAATATATATTACATATGTTTGGATCACAGATGAAGCAAAAATGTGAAAAATTTCAAACAAAATTTTTAAACCGGAATTCCGGTTCCGGTATGGTTTTTGCCCTTTGCCGGAACCGCAACCGGAACACGATTTTCGCCGGAACCGGAACCGGAACCGGAATTCCGGTTACTCCCTGATGTACGGTATAGTTATTCTGTCAAACTCACGAAATGAATTGAGGAAAATTCCGACATCGATATTCGCAGTTTAACGAATCTCATGTTTACCAAAAGAATATATACGTATTTGCGATGGTAAAAATATAAGTATTAAACGACCGAACCTTGTTGATCCCTTTCAACGTGTATAGCAACTGAGTCTTCCATATACCGCCGACCACCCTGAGAAATGCACGCTGATATCCTGAGATGTTCGCCCAGATTACTATCATCCATTGTGCGCTTAGTTGTGTATATACACCACGTAAAAGAAAATCTTCAAATATTAATCACAACCAGTCTGTCCATCTTTAATTTCCACCAATTTAACGGGTTAATATAACCGATTCTGTTATTTCATATAAGTCGTTCCTGCAAAAAACAAAGCGATAGTGTGCCATATTGAATATATATTACATATAATTGGCCTGCCCACAGGGTCTCAAAACTTGGGTAAAGAGAAAGAACCTTGAGCGCACGGTTAAACGTGAGAACGCCGTTAACTTAATAAAGATAAGCTACGACCATGTTAAATTCTATGTGACCACGCCATGGTTTTCGTGTACTGAAAAAGAACGATACAGACTGTTCTGAATGCCCTGAAAGCAATATATAACCGAACAACTGAAGACATTCTATATCCTAGAAATATTAAACCTACTGAGAACCACTTAAAAGATATGAAATTTTTCGTGCTGTACTCCAGATCGAGCTGAATGGTGACAAGTCACGTGGCAACAGAACATGCGCAGAACTACTTGTGCTACCAAACTTGCGCTGGTTGTACTAATATAGCAGCTAACATCCTTACCCAATGTCGACCGTCCCTTCCCCGGGAAATCATGACGAAATTTAACAATTTGTTCAGCAACGATTACTATGTTAAGTTTGAAGAATAGACTAAGGGTTAATTTGTGGAGAATATTTTTGCACAACAATCGTCACTTACCTTGACAAATAAGGGCATCATAAGTTTGATTTTGATTAACAATGTTTTGTAAAGTTGACCAACTTTGAATGAAATGTAAGTTATATATTTTAGTTCGTATGATACGAATCGTATTTCGTTATGATTCGTTATGATAGAATCGTATCTATGTAACCTCGGCGACATTGGGACAAATTTATGCTCAAATGATTGCCCAGGGCAGTACATTGAATATATAGGTATAATTATACATTATATATATGTATAATTATACATATGTATATATAATGTATAATCGTCAATTATTTTTTCAAAGCATATGAGCTACAGAATCAAGAAAATCCACGAACAACCAAGTTTGTGTCAAGTCCAAATCAATATGTAGTCTCTCCCTCTAACTGGTTTCTTCAAAATAGGAATCCGGTATGATACAGTATCTAATAAAATTGCATATTTGTGCAACAAAGAAAAATCTTGCCAGTGCGGCTACTATGATATTCTAAAACGTGTCTACTTTTGGGCTTAAAACGTTCAGCCCCTATACCGAGCAGCTATTTGGCAGATTTTGAATAGGAAATGATGATTACTTGAGATTAAAAGCTAAAAACACAATTAGATTTCATTACGCATCAAATAAAACATAACCAGTCGTAGTGGAACTACATTTTTTGAGCGGAGCGACGGCATTAGTAATATGAACGTACTCAATGTCTCGGGAATATATTATTACCTAGACAACAATGAGTAAATGAAAGAATAGTTTTATTCCGTTCGAACGAAAAGCAAGACAAAGGAAATCACGTGGCCTATACAGCATGACAATGATGAATGACAATCGAAGCACAGCAATGAAATCATAGGACACGGAGTCTGAAAATAATTTTGCCTATAACATTCGTACTATACTATTCCTGTACGTACAATGCATCTGTTGTCTTATTTGCCCATGGAAAACTCAACCTCACCCAGCGAAAATAGCAATATACAGCAAATAGTAGTTGCAAAATACGAAAAACGAAAACTAACCAATTGGCTGCTATACCTGAATAAATAAATACAGTTGTTTTATTATATTCCTACTTGTTCATAGGAGTTAAAACTTAAGAGTTGCTACTCGCCATACCTGAAAACCCCAGGTTATATGCCGTTAAAACGACTCTACGCCCAATAATTAAGCTGTTATGAGCTTAATTAGGGTGTTAATTAGCTAATTAGCTTAATTAATGATAAAATTGGCAAGTTGCCAAACTTCTAATATATCAGGTGCACATCCTCACATGATAAGTTTTCAAACAAAAAAGTTTTTTAAAATAGGTTCAGTGGTTCTTGAGATCAATGAAAGACTAACGGACATCGACTTTTTTTCTCCTAGACAGAAAATAAAAACGCTTCGCTCGGCGACCTCGCTCAGCTCAAAAATACATCGACCCAGTAATGAGTGGCATAGACATAGAAAAAAAATTTTGCCAACCTGACCGATAAGTAATTGAGCTAACTCCTTTCGCTACACTAGCAGTTTGAAAAATATAGTGCATCACTGTATTACGCTGTGCTAATTTTAACATGTAAATACTTACTGCGTAACGTCTAATAGTGATTGATAACTTTCTACTGTCTTGAATGCGTTAACGGATGAATATAGTTTGCACCCAGTATAATGTTACAAGGTAAACAGTTCTTCATTGTCGGATCGATATTTGATATATATATACCTTCCTTATGTACCTTCTTCCGCAAGGTACTGGTTATTTTCATCGATGACTTGGTTTCGAAAGAATTGTGTCAGGTATCGAGGTAACGAGTACACGTTGCGGAGATTTGAGCCTCACGGATTCGAGCCTCAAGGCCAAAGATTTGAAAACACAAATACAGCAAATGACTATAACGGCAGAGGATTTGAAGCGTGCAGCCTCTGCATGAACGATGACAAAGATGGTGCGTTTACTACATCGGTCGGAAGATTGTTCCAAAAACGAATGATGCGATGGGAAAAGGAGTGACTACGGATATCCAAGCGGATATGACGTTGTGCTAATTTTAACGTGTATATAAATACTTACTGTCCCAACGTCTAACAGTGATTGATAACTACCTACTCTCTTTAATGCAATAACATATTAATATTCTCACGGTTTTTAATTCTTGAATGCGATAACGGATGAAAATAGTCACGTTTCACCGTTGATGTTATGCATCATACCTTCCTGATGGAGGATCCCGCTTGTGTATTACCGGATATGCCGATATAACGTGTATTGATCGTTAACGGCAACAGCTGGGTTCCTCTGTCTTTCTAGACATTTGAAATAATTGCGTATGCTTGTCTTAAGTTGATAATCCAGATTTATTGGGGATTGCACATAGCTCGTTGGTTTGAAAGCGGGACGGCAGCCCTCTTTTCTGCTGTGTCGAGCACTTCATAGGTTGTCTGATGTATATATAACCTTTGTAGTGAGTAACCAGAATTCCGGTTGCAGTTCCGCATAAGGCAAAAACCACACAAGAACCGGAATTCCGGTTTAAAAATTTTATTTAAAATTGTTTACATTTTTTCTTCAGGTGTAATCCAATTATTCGTTATGTACAATAATCAAATTCCAATACAACCAAGCAAAATAAAAAAAACTAACTTAGCAAATTACCCTATGAAGCAAAAGTAGGACACAATTCCAGTGAGAATTTTTCTTCACCCAGCAGGAGTTTAACAAAACAAAGCTACGTCGATGCTTGTATTAGCGTACTCATTCAGAAATCTCCAACTTGATATGCATAACAGAGTATGAATTGTTAATGTATTTATCTCTGAGCTTGGCTAATATATTGTAGCACTTACTAGGCGGGACAGTTTGAGGGACTTCTTACATTGGTGAAATGCACAGGGAGACGATAGTATTCTCAATAGCCAAAAACAAATATACTACCAATACCTTTATGTCGCGCAACACTAAGTGGTATTCGAACAGGAATTGTCAAAACAAAACTAAACATACATCGCAACAAGTCCTATTCTTATATCATTCCAACAAGCAAAAAATATTTTATATAAATTAAATTCCAATACAGTCCCAGCATTCATCGGAAGAAGATAAAAACATTTTCATATAGTTCTATTCATAAATCCATTCATAAATAATTCGGAAACCAACATCAATGAATTGAATCAGCAATAGAATACCATCGACAGTATCGTTGCATTCCTTCCCCCTTTGAGGTAGCCAATGACAAAATTATCAGCGATGCACCAGGCTGTGACCTCAATGTCTCGATTGTTGGCGACGTGGTACTATACGTTGTTGAAGTTGATCCTGTATTTGTCCGTCATGGCGTGAGTAGCGAAGGCGGAGTGAATTCTGTTGATTATGATACAGCACAGCTCGGGTTTGGAATAAAATTCGACGTTAACACTGCTGTTGACAAAACAGTTTGTTAGTGGCGTTGATTAGTAAAAATGATGTCATGGACTCTGTTATTGAATATGTCGTTCATTACAGCAGAATGTGGTAGGAACGGTGACTAGTGTGGACGATTTCAGTTTCCTGTCCATTTCCAAAAATATGTTTTGAACTGTTGTCGACTCAATATGGTTAAGCAAATTTGAGTAATCGGCGATAAGTGTGACGTTGCTCAGCTTGTTTAATGTTGATTAAGAGAATTCATGAATTTATTGGCGCACGCAGCTGAGTAGTGTTCGTAAGTTGCCTTTACTCAGCAATAAGTCAGAATCAGAATTGAGATGTCGGCAAGAAAGTATAAGATGCCCTAGTAAAAATACGAATTGTAGGCTGGTTAAGTTTACAACCAAGAATGTCATGACAAGATTTGTATGATACAGCCGAAAAGATTTTACCCAATAGTACACCGAAGGCCAAAGACCCAGTACAATATAAACAACCGAAAGAATATTTGTGCTCGATTTTAGAATAGAACTTGACGTGTATTATAGAGTTTTTAGGAATTCAGAGCTTCAGTAATCTCCTCTACGGAGAGTGCAGAGATTGGGAACATTTGCTGCTGTAGGTGCTCGATAGATTGGCTGATACATTGCATTCCAAGATGCAACTCGAATAGGGCTGAGTCTACATTAGTAGCCCAGCCTGTTTGTTTTTTGCACAACTGTCCGTCCACCGAACTCATTTAATTTTGAGAGAAATTGCTCAAATTTCCCACAAAGATGGTCTATCTTAGACTGTGTCAGAAAACTGATGACGGGTCAACGTGGCGATAAATTTTAGTAGTCGGCGATAGATCTGGCCTTGTTCTGGTTGATTACCGTCGATCAAAACGAACAGAAAGTGCAAGATTTTGTGAGCGAACGCAGCCGAACAGTTATACTGTTGCAAGTCGTGATCAGATGGTAGTAAATCAAGTCGTGATGCAAGTTGTGTGAAGAAAAGCTGTTGAACCAAAATGATGTCAGACATATGTCAAACAGCTGGTGTCCTTAGGTTCATCCACATCCCGCCAGAGCGACATAGACAGTGGCGTCATCCAAGGGTGACCATCGGGCCGTTACTGTTTAACATATACATCGATGATCTCGATGAACACGCTGACTCAGCTATCTTCAAATTTGCTGACGACACTGCCTTGTGCCGCCGCATCTCAAGCAAATATCCAGATCTCGACAGAAACTCGTTGCCGAATGACCTTGATGGAGTAATGGAATGGTCGAAAACGTGGCTCATGAACTTTAACGTCTTAAAATACAATGTACCTCATCTTGGTTACAACAATCCCAACAACACCTATAGCCTGAACAACGAAATTATTCCAACTGCAACCTGCACGAAGTATCTAGGTGTTAACTTCTACAGCAACATGAAATTCTCGGAACACTGCGATCAAATAGCCTCCAAGGCTAGTAAATCTGTGTCACAAATCCGGCAGCCCTACCGGTACATTGGTGCCAAGTCCATCGTCAAAATAATTAAAGTCATCGTGCGACCTCAACTCGAGTACGCCAGTTGTTGCTGGAATCCACACCAAAAAAAGGACATCGCTGTTTTAGAAACAGTTCAAGCCGCCGTCACCAAACTAGCTCCACCAATCGCACCACTTAGTTACGAGAATAGACTATCAACGCTACGCTTATAGTCGCTCGAAACTCGCCGCCTAAGGTCGGATCTCGTTCTGCTATACAAACATACATAATTTATGCAACTTCGAAATTCTGTTTGACTTCATAACACCAATTCATAGACTGAGGCGACATTCACTACAACTTCGTGCCAAATCAACTGCACGTCTAAACAGTCGCAGGTATAGCTTCTCACATCGCAACGTGACCATATGGAACATGCTGTCGCATTTAGTAGTCTCCTCTCCAACTGTAAAATCCTTCAAGTCGCGAGTGCACCAATGTGGCGCGAATTAGCTGGCTGGTGCTGCGGCTCCGTCTTCATTTCAGGGCACAATGGCGGGAACCTATCGGAATGTTCCGACGACTTCCCCATGGCAGAAGCAATTACCGAAGCATTCAGCCATGCACAGCCACAACCATGGGTGGAAGGTAATGAATATTGAACATGGATCTCACGCGACAATCATAATCACCATAGCGATAGAAGTCCTCAAACCTAATGCACGCTTCTCCATGATCATAGCGAGACCTTATAGACTGTGGAAGACGTTCAGGTCGCATGCAAAAGTTGTACGGTTTTGGCCCAGTAGTTATGATGTTAGATTTCCCGAAGTTTTGATGACTCAACGGTAAGAAAGATTGTAGAGTAGACAAAGAAGACCTAGATGGCAATGTCCCCCAAGATAATAAATTTGAAAAATAAGTTAAATTAATAAATAAGTAAAATAGTAAATTAGAATGAATAAATATTTGCACTCTTAATTTCATCTGAAATGAGATAAGATAAAATATGTAAAGACCGAAAAGTTAATATAGTAGTTACACCGTAAGATTATGTTTAGTTTCGGTTGCGACGAGGTTTGAAGTGATATCGACTTCCTCTATTAGTTTCCGAAGTTGGACCGTCTATGCGAGTTGGAACATTCTTAGAAACCGGATATGTACGCGTGCAACATCGTTAGTATCAGAACTACCTGATGATGCAAAGTTTGAGCGTGGGACATAAGGGTCATAAAAGCGCTGTAATTGAGTGACGTTCACCCGAAAGCTGGGTTTATCAGGGTAGTCGCATGCTAGAATGAGCGCGGTAGTAGGATTAACACTTAATATCCTGTAAGGGCCTCTCCATGGGTGCCCCAATTCCGTAGTTATGCCCTTAGTTCTCTGTAACCTAAAAAGTAGTGCTCGATCACCAACTCCGAAGGTATGCTCTTTAGACCCACGATCATGGTAGGACTTCTGTCTTGCCTGTGAAGTAACTTTTAGTGCAGTTTTCCACGCATAAGACAGTTTCTTAGTTATTTTCGTGGCATAGTTTTGCTCATTAGCTGTGGTTCCGGGGTCCGAAAATAGAGCTATATCGGACGGTATGGGTCCCTACCAAACAGCAAGTAGAAAGGACTTTCATTAGTTCATTCCTGAACACTGGTGGGATAAGCAAACAGAATAAATGGTAAGTACTCATCCCAGTCATTTTGTTGGGCATTAGTGTACATGGACAACATGTTAGACATAGTGTGATTAAATTTTTCTACAAGCCCATCGCATTTGGGATTAAAAGGCGTAGTATTTACCTTACGTGTATTTAGTAACTTGCAAATTTGCTTAACTATATCACTTAGAAATTTGGTTCCTCTGTCGCTTAGCAGTAGTTTAGGACACACATGAATTTTTCCACAATTAGTTTAGAAATGGTCTAAGCAGTTATATCCATAAAAGGGTATGCTTCGACCCATTTAGTAGGATATTCACTAATGACGACAATATATATTTTGCCGTGCTTGGACCGTGGAAGCGGTCCGAAACAATTGATTGCAATTCTATCAAAAGGTTTGGTTACCTCAATCGGCTGTAGTGGTACTTTTCTTGCTGTAACCTTGCCTTTCTTAGTTTGACACGAAAGACAACGTTTAATATAGTCTGAAACATCTCTGTTCATCTTATGCCAGTAGTAGTGTGTCATAATTTTGCTCAAAGATTTACGAACACCTAAGTGACCACCAAAAATATCGTCATGATGGATTTGTAGTATTTCTGGCCGTAGTTTTACGGGTACCACTAATAGAGGTTTGTCCTTGTAACGATTATAGAGTACACCATTTTGTAGTTGGTAGTTCCTAGATAGTTCGTCGGAACTATTTTCAGTTAAGCGTTTAATTAATAACGCGATATCCTTGAATTGAATTTGTAATTGTTTTAGTTTGCCTAAATCTAGATTTTGTGTAGCACCGATAATATAATCAAGTGACTTATTTTGCTCTTGCGAATTGCTGATGCTATTTGCAGAACATAGTGGTGCGCGAGATAGTGCATCAGCGACACAGTTCTGCTTACCAGCTACGTAGTCTATAGTTAAGTAGTCATACTCTAACTTTAGTGCCCAACGTGTTAGCCTAGGAGAAGTGTGTTGATGCCCTAGTAACCATTTCAGTGGTCTATGATCAGTCATTACAGTGAATGGCTTTAAATATAAATAAGGCCTAAAATATTGAACAGCCCAGACAATAGCTAGTGCTTCCTTCTCTATAACCGGATAATTAAGTTCTGCTTTCTGTAGTGAGCGACTAGCGTAAGCAATAGGTTTTAAGTTGTTGTCGTAAAGTTGACTTAATACAGCACCTATGCCTGTTCCACTAGCATCAGAGTGAAGAAAAAACTATTTCGTAAAGTCAGGAAATATAAGTACTGGCGCCATAACTAAACATGATTTTAGCTGTTCAAAGGCGTCGGTGCAAGAGGTTGACCACACAAATTCTATATCCTTACGCAAAAGCTTATGCAATGGTTCTGCCATGGTAGCATAGCGTGGTATGAAGCGCCTATTGTAGCTAGTCATACCAAGGAAACGTTTCAGTTCAGTAATAATAGTAGGTATAGAGTAACCCTGTACTGATTTTATTTTCTTAGGGTCCCGTTGGAGCCCATTTTTACCTACTATGTGGCCTAAAAATGAAACTTCTTGCTATACAAAGTCGCATTTTGTGATTTTTAGTTTTAAGTTATGCTTTGTGAAGCGTGCAAACACCTCTCGTAGATGATTTAAATGTTCTGCGAATGTCTGTGAGAAGATACGTATATCGTCGATATAGCAGACACAGAATTTCCTACATATTCCACGTAATACCTTTTCCATAAGTCGTCAGTATGTTGCCGGAGCGTTGCATAGTCCAAAAGGCATAACTTTCCATTCATAGAGCCCTGAGTAAGTGATAAAGGCTGTTTTTTCCTGATCTGTCTTTTTCATCGCCACCTGCCAATACCCACTCATTAGGTCTAATGATGTAAAGTAATTGGCCTTTCCTAAAACATCAAATAAGTCGTTACAGTTAGGTAGTGGATAAATATCTTTTTTAGTAATTTTGTTAAGTGCTCGAAAGTCGATGCAGAATCTGGTAGTCCCATCTTTCTTAGGAACCAAAACTACTGGACTTGACCAAGGGGAACATGATGGAACAATAACCCCTGATTTTTCCATTTTTGCTATGTGTTCGTCTATGATTTGTTTTTCTGCTTCTGAAACACGATATGGCCTACATTTCACCGGTCCATCGTCTTGAGTGCTGATAGCATGTTTAACAATGTCAGTTTTCCCTAAGTCATGGTTAGTCTGTGCAAAAACATCTCGGAAGTCAGTAAGTAGCAAAGATAATTGCTGTTGTTGATCCGAACCCAGTTGTCTACAAGTTAGTATTTTGTCACTTAATTGAGTTTCAAAGTCTGGTGTTTGGGTTGTCGCTCGTTCTTTGCTTTGCCGATTACCCTCAATAGTAGCGATAATGTCATGTGTAGTCGTTAATGGTCCGCTCGTGTCAAATTCATAGGCGTCTGCTAAGTGTGTATTTTTATAAAGAATTGTTTTACATGGTCTGGTATTGGTTATTAAGAAATCAACATAGCCGTTATTTGCATTAGTTAGTATTGAACACGTCTCTAGTGACCGTTTTGCTAAGTTTTTATAGTGTGGTTGTAAGATTACAGTTTTACTTTGTATTAAACTTATGCGGCATTGTGGTAAATAAACCTCAGCTTGTGGTGGAAGTACTACTGTTTCAGTAGCTGTGACAGAGTATGGATATTTTGTTTTACCGATATTTACTTTGGTACCTGGTAACTGTAGTTCATAGTTCTGAAAATCTACTGTGATTTTTCCAAGACGTCGCTGAAAGTCGACGCCAAGTATGCAATCATACGGACAACAGTCGTCATCCGCAATTGTAAAAACGTGTACAAAAGTTTTAGTACCTATTTTGATGTGTATTAACATAGTACCATGGAATCGTAGTTCTTCCCCCGTTAGCGATTTTGCCGGCACGGCTGGGAGTGAAGTTTTTGGACGTTTTAACTTAGTAAAAGTGCTATGAGATACAATAGTATGACTGGAACCTGTGTCCCACAAGGCCCATGTCTCCGTATCAAATAAGGAGACAGGGATAACAAAGGTACCAGCATCCAATCCCGCTATCGGCTTAGGCGGCCAAGTATCCATTTCAATAATTTCATCTTCATTTATATTTGTGATGCTTTGTTGTACTTGCTCAAAATTATGTGTCTCAGTGTTTTCAAGTTTGGTTAATTTAGATGATGTTGGTTTTCTGTAAGTGTCTTTCGATCGATATGGATATCCTAAATAATTTCGTAATATAGGTGTAAATCGAGTACATAGTTTGTATTTGTAGGCGAAATAAAGTAGCGCAAGCATAAGGCCTATGCAAGCTAAAATGACAACGATATTAATGAAAACTTGTACTGGTCCAGTTAATAACCCATTAATCAAATCTGTTACACTCGTGGCTACGCCGCCTATTACATGACCTACTGCGGCTCCGTACCGTTCAATAATGTGACCTAATCCATCACCTGTGCCTCGTAGTACATTGTATGCTACATACGGATCGCACGATAGTGCGGCCGTGTAATTAATTAAACGGTCTAGTCTAGCAATAGCAAGGCGGGATCGCGTGTCACTAGTCCCTGCTTGATACAGTAGTTTAGAGTATGCAGGCTTCCAAGTTGTGATAAGTTCTGGAGCTGTAAAAGAAAAAGGTTGCCACTTGTGAGTCCAGGTTAGGTCTACTGATGTTTCTGTTACATGAGTTTTACGGCTATAGTTTTGCCAATAACCCAGGTTTTACCTACTTTATGTATACTTGATATTACGTCTTTACATGGTATTGTTTCAGAAATCTGTACTAAGTCCTAAGTACCTGTAAGTAAAACCCAAATTTTATCTTTATACTCAACTGGAATATGTTCATAGCAAGTGCGATTTAATTTGTGATCCCAGTGTACTTTGGTTATGTTGACAGCTATGCATTCATAAATAAGTATAGCCTCGCCGGAAATTTGCGCGAAGATGTCATCTCGCTGTAAGAATGTTCTCAGTGCTATAGTTGGGTCAATTTTTAGTAGTTGTTGAACGATATGAAGTAGTCGTTGTCGGTTGGCGCAAAGTTCCCGCCATACTGCTGAGAAGAGTTTGATATCTAGCTCGAGAAATTTGTTCTCTAAGTAGCTAAGTGTAAAATTTATAGAATCTATATTGCTATTTGACAGTGGCATAGGATTCAGAATTGTATTTTGTTTTTGCGTTAAGTATTGTGGTACTTCGGTAGCTAAGAACCTAATTGCAACTCCTTCTTCACTAAGATACGTAGCATTATGTGTCATGCAACCCTCGCTCTGAAAAATTGTAGTAGTTAGTGTAAAAGCGCCTTGCACCTCATCTACTATAATGTGTTTACCACCTATTTCTGCTAGATGTTTGGACTTATACTGGTAGCTACAGGAATGATTTATTAAACACAGTTTCCCACACATAAGTAGCTTCATTAGTTACGCAATAAGGTTGCTTAACGTCGCAGGCGAAAATATCCCCTAGATGAGTGGTTAGTAGTTTCCCATCGAACGTGGCCATAGTCCCATACTGTAATATTAGATTATTTGAGGTTTTACAATAATAGCAACACCATCTGTAGTTTACATTGAGAACCTCTCGTGTTGACCACATAGTTTTATCAGTTTGAAATAATGTGCTATTTTGATACATACGATCTTTATTTCCTTGGCAACAGTCCTGATAGTTTATAGAACTGAGTGTTTTCTCATTTGGTATTATACCCTTTGAACCGAAAAATCGCATGTTTGTACAGATTTTATGTGTGACTAGCGTACATTTGTACACTGGAAATAACACCGGTTCAGTTCTTGGTACAAAAAGTTCTATTTCGTGTTTTGCAACTCTCTGTGAAATTGGAGGTACGCAGTGCACAGATTTGGGTAACGTTATCGCATGACCCCTAGCTGTGTCATAGCAAATTTGGTAGTTCCTAGGTTGAGTGATACTTAGACTCACTATAGGTAAACTGTTGAAAGCAAATATTAGTAAATAAAACCCAGGGAGTAACCGGAATTCCGGTTCCGGCGAAAATCGTGTTCCGGTTGCGGTTCCGGCAAAGGCCAAAAACCATACCGGAACCGGAATTCCGGTTTAAAAATTTTGTTTGAAATTTTCCACGTTTTTTGCTTTATCCTGTAATCCAAACATATGTAATATATATTATACAATGATCAAGCTCCAATCCAACCACGCAAAAGAAAAGATTAACTAACCAATTTGCCGTGTAAAACGTAAGTAGGGCACATAATTTGGGCAGGAATTTTTCATAATAATCTGCAGGAGTTTGTTAAATCAAAGCCAGGTCGATGCTTGTAGCAGCTATTTTACAGATCCAGAACTCTGTGGGATACGTTTGAATTAAACCGGTCCCACTCGGTAACAGAGTATGCTTACGCAGAAGTACTTAGGGTATGCTTGGCTAACATAAATTGCGTCAGGCACCCGCCAGTGCGCTTGTAAACTTGGTAAATCATTCTAAATTGAAGTAAACTAACGTTATCTGCAACACAGCTAGAAACTGCTTTCTTGGCAATGAACTGTATTTATTGAAACTGTGCGAGCAGCATCACAGTGTTTCATTTATAGCATTCTCATTAGAAAGTTATCATCATGATCTAACTGACGGGCACTGTTTGTTCAACGCTAGCCTAAACAGTGTCTCTGACCATTGATCAGAAAATTACCTTCTATTATTTTCTCTTAGAATCATATAAACCAATAATTTAAAGTTTCCTACAGAACATGCAACAAACGTATGTGTAGTAAAGGGAGGCGACTGGAGACAGAGCGAAAGTGTGTATTCTACGCTCAAAGCTTTGTAAGCATATTCGATTTGACGCAGTATATGCAATGGTGTATAGTGGAAGGCATTTTTGCTCTGGGTGTCCAAAAATCGACATATTTGATCGATAAATAAACATTATCTCCCTCAGTCTCTTTAAAGTTTCAGAAATGCAATAATACCATCGCAAAACATTAAGTTTAATATAAAAGTTATTTTTAATGCATTTTAAATCCACTATATCTCATTTCTTCCATCATCTGTTTTACTATATATAAATTTCGAAGACCAGTTTCCGGATCCGGTTTAAATGGACGGTTCCGGTAAATTTTGGTTCCGGTTATACCCTGGTAAAACCATAAGCATACCATAGTAATCATAGTGCATAATTTAAGTGCGCGAAAAGTCATAGAGGTGCATAACTCAAGCGTAGGCAGCGGTGTGATTACGTTTACCCAGTAAGGGAACTTAGTTTTTTAAGCCTTTCTAGTTGATCTTTAAGTGCGTCATTTTCAGTTTTTAATTTTTCAGTAGTTTGAATTGCATTTACATATCTTCGCTGTGCAGAGGAAGAACGCTCGCGCTCCCTAAAAGGCGTTCTCGACGGTGTAATCTCGCATACTAGGTTCGCGGTAGTCTCGCCTAGCCGTATCCCGATAGTCTCGCGTGTTTGTGTTACCATCCTATCGCGGTCTCCATAGTTTCTAAATTCGCTATAACCCCCATAGTTACGATCGGGTTTATTAGGACAGGTGTAACTGTGATGGTTCCGGCGACAGAAATCACACCGCACGTTCCCAGTTGCGGGAGACGTATTCCTAAAATTCATGCGGCTGTAATCTGTAAATCGGGATGGTCGCCTATAATTACCACCACCACGGTTTTGAGTACGGAAGAAGCCGTTTAGCAATCGGTGGAGTCGTTCGATTTCTAAGCCACAGTTAGGAGTTTCAGTATTAGTTCGATTGGTTTGGGAGTTGACGGCCCCAACTAAATCAGTTTGGAAGTCAAACCTAACTTACTTAGCTTTGTTATCATTTAGATGTGTTAATAAAGTTGCCTGGTTATCAGCCAGTTTAAGTAAGGCCTGTTTTATGCCATCCAACTCTAGTGTAGATTCAGAGCCTCTGGTGCTTTCAAAAGTTTCAGAATTGGTTGGTAACCTAATTTGAGCTTCATCTTTTTCAGCTAACTTAATTGCTTCTTCAAGAGACTTAGGTTCCTTGGATAGTAGGAGCTTTTTAAGTCGTGGCAGTTTTAGACCCTCAATAAAGAACTCGCATGCAAAGGAATCTCTAGTATTTGTGTCTAACTCAGGCCATGCTCCGCGTGCTAAGACTTTAATAGCTTGCCCGAAGTCTGTGGCTGTTTCGCTTGGTAGTTGCTTCCTGCGCATAAGTTCATTTCGCTTAAATTTTTCACCCTCAGGTGCCTGTAGTGCATGACATAGTTCCCTTATGAGTGATGCACAGCATCGTTTAGTTGGTTCAGGTAAACCCCTATAGTACTCTAGTGCAGTGCCACGCAAGTATGCAGGTAATACTTTAAGTTTGCGAGCCTCGTTCCAGTTATTAGCATTAGCGATTAATTCAAAAAGCTCATACCACTGCTTGAAATCTTTCCCTAGTTTACCATAGTAGAACAATAAATCTGCCTGATAAGGTGTCGAAGTGATATTGTCTATGTCTATGACTTGTTCTTGCAGTGTGGCAACAATCTCATTAGTTGCTGTTTGACTTTTGAGTAGTTCAGATATGTCTTTATTTTGTTTTTCAAGAGCTCCTAACATGCTGTAAGTTCTGTCTTTAGGTGTAGTACCTGAAACATCTGGATGAGCCATTAGAATGTGTTTTAGTATTTCACGCTTAATTATCAGTATTTTATCACTTGCGGTATTTGACCTTACTGCTCTGTATGCCTGGGTCTTGACGCTTAGCGCTAGCTTTGAATGCTTGGTGCCGGGGCGCAGTGAAATGGACAAGATCTGTCCGAAAGCAAGTTAACAAGGAGCGTGTTCCGCTCGACGGATATGGGAAGAGTACCGCAAAAAGGAATATGGAAGGGCGAGGTCCGCCCGACGGCAAAATAAACAAAACGAGCGAGTTCTGCTCGTAGGCTTGTTGGTGTGAACGAGTACCGTTCGATGGCTCCCGTAGGCGTCGGGAGAGCTTCCAGCACAAGCAAGAAGGCGTGACCAAGTGAGCTAGTGTCAGTGAGTGACGCGCTAAGTTAGTGATGCCCAAAGTCTATAGTAACTCTAGTAGCTACGAAGTGTGTCTGAATTTGAGCTTAGAAGTTTAAGTGAGGAGTTTACAAAGTGCTGAGTATATGTGGATGGGTATCCGAAGTCTTATTGTAGCAAATAAGTGCGCAGCTAGTTAGACGATGCACGCACTTCTCTGAGACAGATTGCACGAAGTTTTAATATATAGGTCCCAGTAGTTTGAATTGTTTGGTATCCCTCTTTTTGTAAAGTTCATATAGGTTTGAATTAAAGCTTGGTACTATCTTTTCTTCCCCAGTACGACCTCCAAAATGTAGCACTTACTAGGCGGGAAAGTTTGAGGGACTTATTACATTGGTGAAATGCACAGGGAGACGATAGTATTCTCAATAGCCAAAACAAATATACTACCAATACCTTTATATCGCGCAACACTAAGTGGTATTCAAACAGGAATTGTCAAAACAAAACTAAACATACATAGCAACAAGTCCTATCCTTATATCATTCCAACAAGCAAAAAATATTTTAAGTAAATTAAATTCCAATACAGTCCCTGCATTCATCAGAAGATAAAAACATTTTCATATAGTTCTATTCATAAATCCATTCATAAATAATTCGGAAACCAACATCAATGAATTGAATCAGCAATTGAATACCATCGACAGTATCGTTGCAATATATAAATTGCGTGAAGCACCAGCCAGTGCGCTTGTAAGCTTTGTAATCTGTCTACATTGGAGTAAAGTAACATATCTGCAAAACAGCCAGAAACTGCGTTTTTGGGAACGAACTGTATGTATTGAAACTGTGCGTGCAGCCCGTAACAGTTTCGACTTCTTTATAGCATTCTAATCAGAAAACATGGTTATTTTTGTGTTTTTGTTAGTGCAAAAACACAACGAAATTTAAAAAAACACAAAATTTAGCACACCTGAACTGTTTAATTAAAATGCTACAAAAACAAGAATTTTTAAACGCTGAATGCTTATAAACTAATTATGTCTAAACTGTGGAACCTAGGTCTATAAATTCTGAAATATATAATTAGTGCTAAATATATCTGATTGGTCCACTGTATAAATATATTATGCATGCATTAATAAACAATTGCTAGTAGCCGATCATCGTTGATTGACCTTTTCGGTAACGCTAAAACAGGGTACTTAGGTATTTGCGGGTTAATTAAAAAACACAGGTAAATTTCAAAACACACATTTTAGCACAGCATGAATTTTGAAAAAAAAACCTGTCAGACAATCATCATCATCAACTGAGTGGCACTGGTTGCCCAACGCTAGCCTGAACAATTTCTCTGGCCAACGATCGGAAAATTATAATATACCTTTTTATTTTCTTTTAGAATTATATTAACCAATAATTTCAAGTTTGCTACGGAATGACGTGTAAGAAACATATGCCTAGTAAAGGCAGGCGATTGCAGACAAAGCAAAACTGTCTAGTCTACGCTCTAGGTGTTACAAGATTATTCAGTTGCACGCAAGCCTGTAGGCATGTTTCCGCTGTGAGTCCAAAAACCGGTATCTTGATATAAAAATATTTTACTTCCTCAGCCTCTTCAAAGTCCCGGAGATGCAATAATGCCTTCGCAATACATCAAGTTTATGTAGAATTTATATTTAACACATTTTAAATACGTTCATTTCTTCTATTATATAAGCTTTAAAGACGAGGTTCCGGCACGAATCCGATTTAAATGAACCTATCCGGTTGCTGGTCCCGGTTATTCCCCGGTCTTTTGCTAACCCGGTTCAGTCTTCACGGCGCGCACATCGGACATTGTTTTGGCGAGGTTTGCACGTGCACTCAACATCAACAGCACGAGGAAACCCAGTCTAAATGGTCGGAATAGTAAGTGACAATGCCCGATATGGTCAATCGTCTTAGACTGAGGTGGCTTGGCCACGTTGACCGAATGAACCCTTCTCAGATAAGCCACAGTTTCTGCTACTCGGTGTTCCACAGACTAAAAATAAGCCAAAATTCTCCGCGAAAAAAGTAGACAAAGATGGTCACAAGACCTGGACCACATCCCACGCACATATAATAAAGACGTACAAAACAATTTCCAGTGTAGCATCTAGTTGTATTGGGAGCCTACAGCAGATGATCCAGGTCATCGCGTCACCAACACATATGTGCGAAGCATGGAGTAACCGGAATTCCGGTTCCGGCGAAAATCGTGTTCCGGTTGCGGTTCCGACAAAGGGCAAAAACCATACCGGAACCAGAATTCCGGTTTAAAAATTTTGTTTGAAATTTTCCACGTTTTTTGCTTCATCTGTGATCCAACCATATGTAATATATATTATACAATGATCAAGCTCCAATACAACCAAGCAAAAGAAAAGATTAACTAAGCAATTTGACGTTTGAAACGTGTGTAGTGCATATAATTTCAGTTGGAATTTTTCATAATAACCTGCAAGAGTTTGTTAGCAAATCAAAGCCACGTCGATGCTTGTACCAGCTATTGTACACATCCAGAAGTCTGTGGGGTACGTTTCAATTAAACCGGTCCAACTCGGTAACAGAGTATGGCTTACGCAGAAGTACTTAGGGTATGCTTGCCTAAAATAAATTGCTTCAAAAACCAGCCAATGCGCTTGTAAACTTGGTAAATCAGTCTAAATTGAAGTAAACTAACGTTATCTCTAACGCAGCTAGAAACTGCTTTCTTGGCAAAGAACTGTATTTATTGAAACCCTGCAAGCAGCATCACAGTGTGTCTCATTTATAGCATTCTGATTAGAAAGTTATCATCATTATCATCTAACTTACGGGCACTGTTTGTGCAAAACTTACGGGCACTAGCCTAAACAGTGTCCCTCACCACTGATCAGAAAATTACCTTCTATCTATTATTTTCTCTTAGAATCATATAAACCCATAATTTCAAGTTTCCTACAGATCATGTAACAAACGTATGTGTAGTAAAGGACGGCGACTGGAGACAGAGCGAAACTGTGTATTCTACGCTCCAAACTTTGTAAGCATATATATTCGATTTGACGCAGTATACGCAATGATGTATACTGGAAGGCATTTTTGCTCTTGGTGTCCAAAAATCGACATATTTGATCGATAAATAAACGTTATTAGCTTCCTCAGTCTTTAAAGTTTCAGAAAGGCAATAATACCACCGCAATACATTAAGTTTAATGTAAAAGTTATTTTTAATGTATTTTAAATCCACTATACCTTGATTTCTTCCATCATCTGTTTTACTATATATAAATTTCGAAGACCAGGTTCCGGATCCGGTTTAAATGGACGGTTCCGGTTATTCCCTGGTGCGAAGTGCTAGCGGCAGACGACAGACGATAAAATGATGTAAAAAAAAGCAGCGAGCTAAAGTTGGTTTTTGGCGGGATTCGAACCCACGACGTTCTAACATACAATCCGCCGCAATACGCTTACCACTCTAAGCTATCCTGGTCGGATTTAACAGCAGAGTAAAAGTGCTATGTAAAATTTAGTCCTTTCCAACTTGAAAACCGCTTTCATTGTGTTGATAATGGGATAACGTGAAAAGTTCCAAATTTGGTTATTTTAGCGGAAAAATGTAGCATTTTTAGCTCAACATCGTCCCACGCGGTCAGTGTGATATCGTATGTACGTTTCATCCACAAAACCAACATAGCTATTTAAGATTAAACTAGTTTGTGGGAATAAATATATATTCTCCAAATATAGTGAGCGCGAAATATGTTACAGTTTCTCTAGCGACGGTTTTATGTAACCCTCATTTTCTTGGGCATATTTTCATCTTTCCGTTATATCCAAATCATCTATACTATTTTGCAAAACTGATGCGAAATAATAAGGCAAAATTCATAAACTTTAACAAAGTATCAAGGAGCTAAATACTTTCCAAATGAGGCTGAATTTCTGCTTCTGCAGATATCTTCTACTTCTACTTGACCATATAAAAAGATATACGATGGTGCGCCGGTAGATATGGTGTTGAAGAGGATGGCGAGCATTTTGTACTGTATCCGCTTTTCAACAGACAGCCAGTGGAATCGTCGGAGAATCGAAGTAATGTGTTCGCGTCTGCTTGTTTGTGACACTATCCGGGCTGCATTGTGGAGCAGACGTCGCAGTGGAACGATATCACACAAGGACATACACCAATACAGTGCATTACAGTACTCTAGTCGAGACTTGACAAATGCTCGGGCGACGCATGTTGCTGTCTGATCATCAAACCACCGCCGTATTCGGCTAATTTCGCGAAGTTGTCAGGTTGTAAAATGTTTAGGGTTGATTGCAGTTTGTTGAAACTGGTCCCAAAATTATGAATGCACGCCCTCAACGATTCTATTACACTGTGCTAAAGCCCGCATAAATAGTTCAGTTGTATTTTTCCCCTCTTCTGGAATGCTCAAAAGCTGTTAGCAGTTCGTTTAATTCGTCTGACATTTTTCTTCGAAAGGATTTATGTATAAATGTTTAGGTTTACCCAGCTAATTAAATTACCTTGTCACGTATTAAGTCACCGTGAAGTTGCTGACAAGTATAGCCCTATTATTGATCGGGTTAGGCTCCAGAACTGCCGTAAGAATGAATAATTTAAAACTTTTACATTGGAAATATTGCAGGAATGAATAAGATTTATTCCCTTAGGCTTGTTAGTACTTTCTGTATACCAATGTGAAGGGTAATTTAAATCACTTTTGTTACATGGCTTTCATCGCCAATTATCGTCTTATTTTCTAAGCCGGAATATCGATATTTGTATTAAATATTCTGAATTTTTTGGAATCAAACTAATAAATGCCAGCATCAATTTTTTTTGAAATCGCAACTCTACTCACGTTTTGACTGTCTATCGGTGCTTAATATTACCGAATTATCTTCAACGAATTACTGGTTCTGTTGTTTTTTTGTGTTGACCCGATCTTTCGAAGTTAATATTAAATGCGCCAGTTAAAGACGCCAAAGCTAGATTGATGCAAACAAAATTTTAATCTTTTATGACGTGCGGTAAAGTACGTGGTGCTTCGTTATGATTAGTCTATTTAAAAGGCTTCAATTTTCGTTGATTGCTGATGCAGCTCCAACCCTATAACAGTTACTTTTTTAAAGATTGTCAAGACCAAAAAGGCTACTAGATGCGGTACTGTAAACGTTTTATAGTGATTGGTTTAAGTGTAAAATTTCTTTTCCAATGAATTAATAAGATCATAAGAATCTAACTGCAAGTTTGTCCATCTTCGGCATTTTTTTGAGCTAGAATGTCGTTGTTTATCAGAATTTGATGTGCTAAGAATGCGATAATATAAAATATTTCCAAAGACAGCTTAAGAGTTCTCATTATAAGAAAGGATGATTTCTGTAACTGTGTTTTGAGCTGGTAATAGTAATTCTCGTCTTATAAGAAACGAGCGTCACTTAGTTATGAGCCTGTGACTATAGTGATCAGATGTATAATCGAAGTGAAACCCTTCATACCTTGAAAAAAGTATAAACCAAACCTAGGATTCACACTTTATTAGATACAATCGATCGCTGTTGGGAAGACAGCCTACCGGTTCGCTATTTTGCCTCCCATACTCTTTAAATCAGTAGTTCTTACGAATTATACGAATCATGCGCTCAGTTTGCCGCGAATTCAGGAATATTGATTCGATCTTTGGATTTCGGGTTAATGTAATGATGTCTATATACCACGCATTATCGTGACAGTTCGAGAACCGCAAATATTGCAGAAATATTTTATATCAAAAAATGGATAAATATGCTTTGTGTTATATGTGCTCTTTGTCAATAAAGAAAATATTGATCAAACTTGTGATTTGGACAATTCGATTTCCCTTTTTAAGTATATGTAAAAGTTAGACCATTCGGTTTTTGTCGTTCAGTTTTTTTTTTGGTTTTTATGTTGTTCATACTAAAAGCGCAACCTTAGAAATAATTTGGACGCTGTGGACCCTGCCTTTGCTAATGCCCACCACCGGGTATATTAATTTGGTATTTACCAGCTACTTTTACATTCGCGTCGGGAGCTGTTACCTGAAGCCTAAATGTACATATAACTTTAATGCAGTGTAGTGTTTCAGAATTTTTGATGCGAAATGTTTGGAAGCAGCGGGTTTAATCTTTGAAAAATGTTCATTTACACATCTAAGAAGATATCTGTTCTTAATATAGTAAAGTGTGCCTACAGCGAAATCGCTTGGAATGAATTCCAGATTAGTTATAAAATCATTTACTCCATGCACATTATTAGCAGTATTGACACTTTGACCACAGTCAAATGAGCATTTCACAGTAGAAGATAAGAAAAAAATTTTGATTAAAAACACTACGTGTGGAAATTGGAGCCATAACTATCTATTGTCACACTTTGATTTTGTTTGAATATCAAAAATGTGTTTTGAGAATGCGTTCTGAATGTGCCCTTTACGAGTATTACACTCGAAAATGTTTGAAAGCAAGGCTAGGCAACTCGGAATTTTACATGCCTCAATGTAGCGATGTTTTTTATTTATATATAATAAAAGACCCACCAAAAGATTTCAGTCACTGAATTATCACACGTTATCTGCTAATAATTACCTGCCGTAATCGGATATTGTGATCAAGAGATCAAACTCACCTTAAACATACGGATTCCCGTTCCCCTGCAAGCAATTATATACGAAAACTTCAAATTTGTGGTTGCAGTCTTAACACGGCCACCAAATCAACGTACATAAATAAATATGTTAATTGCTTCTAATAATTCGTCTGCTCTGGCGGTATTATACTATTGGGTTTATTGTACCTAACCATTCACATTGAATTCAAATTTATGAGTTATATGTTTGGGGGCAAACGCCTTTTAATTAGTTGTATTAGATTGTCACATTATAAAGCTGGAACCTTTACAAGTATATGGCAGTTGCACTTACGTGTGTTGATTCATAGTGTTAAAAAATAATATTTAGAATTCGAACAGTTGTGTCGGTGGACGGGTACACTTGTTATCGCGGTACTAATGTGTAAACTGCTACCAGTCGTAGTGGAACTACATTTTTTGAGCGGAGCGACGGCATTAGTAATATGAACGTACTCAATGTCTTGAGAATATATTATTACCAGACAACAATGAGTAAACGAAAGAATAGTTTTATTCCACTCGAACGAAAAGCAAGACAAAGGAAGTCACGTGGCTTATACAGCATGGTGATGAATGGCAATCGAAGCACAGCAATGAAATCATAGGACACGTATAAGCTTTCAAACAAAAAAAAAGTTTTTTGAAATAGGTTCAGTGGTTCTTGAGATCCATGGAAGACTAACGGGAGAACGGACGGACAGACGAACGAACATCGACTTTTTTGCACCCAGACAGAAAATAAAGACGCTTCGCTCGGTCGAATCGCTTCGCTCGGCGACCTCGCTGCGGTGAATTATTTTTGGACAAATATTTTTTGATCGTCTTAAATCAAACTAAGAGACCTACTAGACATTTAACAAAAATTATTTTAGCGAATTTTTGTGTGTGTTAAATTTGTGTTCCTGGTAGTGAGAACTAAAGCACTCGCTAATTCTCCACGATTAAGAGAGTTAAAAACGATATTAAAACCAATAAGTAACCACCGAAATACAAAATGTTTTTTGCAATAAACACCCAACCGTGAATAATAGAATCACGAAAGTGTAGATTTTAATTGGGAAAGACTCGGTATATAAGCCAGTTGCATGGCTCAGTCGGGGAGTTCTCTCCGATGCAGTTGCGGCTGGTAAGTAGCACTATTATTATTTTGTTAAAAATTTCTTACGTGCTGAGTATAAGCACACTGTAACAGAGTAGCAATTGGGAAAGTTAATTGTGGAGTTTGGGTATATATAACCGTGGTACCCTACTAGTCGAGGCGTTTAGTCGTCTTACTGTGGTTTAAGAGTTTAGTATATTACAGGGGAGGATGCTAATTCCCTCCCTCGTGGAAATTTTGGTTATATTGGTTGGTGACATATATCTTCGCACTATTAGACCTCACGGTCGCACTCGCCGTTTTCAATAATTATTCACTTGGGTACACTCCCATATAACATACTTGAGGGTAGTTTGGGGCATACTACATACTCAAGGATTGGTAGACATATAGGAGTCGCATAAAATTCTGAGTTTTACGCGTGGCAAGCATAAAATATTGTCCAGAGGATCTTAGGCTTCGTTACAGGTGCGCCGGTTGTCCACGTTATTCCGGATATGGCTGCAAATTTTCAGAAGTCGTTTCAATGGAATGGCCTTTCCTGTAGGCACACTGGTATTTTGGTAAGAGATCGTTATTGTTAATATACTTGGAAAGCTGGACGAAAATAACAAGCTCAATCATCTTTGAGAGAAATGACAGGTTAGAGACAGGTCGAAAATTGTTCAAGTCGTAGATGTCGACGCCTGGTTTTTTCAATTTAGATGCCACGATGGCGAGTTTTTCGCGGTCTGGCATCTCGTTGTTGTTAATAGAATCGTTTATTACAGCGGCGATTAAGGGGACGGCTCATCAATATATTCCTTGATATAGACTGGTGGAAGGGGATTCAATGAGCAGTATTTCCTATTATTTGATGTTATCAGCAGGCGCACTTCATCTTCGTCCACTGCAGTTTGATAAATTAGAGAATATGCATAGCTGGTGAACTGTAGACAAACTGAGTCGTCGGGGGAAGCTGGACCTGACAGTTGAAGTTTTGTCTGCGAAATAGGTACGCCGCAAATTTGTCGGCACGGTCTGGAGCAGTCGCAGAATGCTGCTTGTTAAACAGCATTGAGTTTATGACAGACCACTTCTTAGTATTTGGCAGGTATATAGTGCAGGCGATAAAGTACCTGCATGCGGATCCAAAAGCGGGAGCGCATGATTCGAGCCCACCAATGCCCAATTTTTCATTGGTTGTTTCTCACAACCCTTCATCAGGCTTCTATCGCTTGGCCCAAAGTAAAATATATTAACAAAATGTCTTCAGAGCATAAACTAGATTCACTTATTCAATTCTACTACGCGTCGAATAAAAATTTCAGCGACAGACTTCTCAGTGAAGAGTTGCGTGCGCCGCAGTCGTTCAAAGAGAATTTGATGCACAATTAACTGACATTGATATTTTGCTATTTTCTTTCCAACAACAGTAGCTTTTTAAATGCAAATTTTGCCATACACGACTAGCTAAGTAACTATGCCTAGAAGCGCAATATATTTCTCACATTTATGGTAACAAACATATGTGCACCTCGTGGAGAGGAGAATTTTACTTCGGAGGATTCGGATCATGTCTGCGTGCAGTGCCGAAGCTCCGACCAGGCGTTCGACTGAACTGAGCCTGCGCATTTCCTCTGCGCCAAAGGTGCGCAAAAATTTTGGCGAAAATTTGCAAAACCGGTGCAAAATTGCCAAAAATTGAAAATGGTATTGAGAGTCAAAAATTTTGGAAATTTATCCATGCTCTGGGAATCCGACGACGCATTTGGTCGAAAGAATCGGCTATCTCCCGTGTGACCTCGACGTCTCGTCGTGCATGTATCTATATGCTCTATTTAACATTTACATATACCAAAACACGATTTTAAAATATATTAGCAGTAGAATGCATTTAAACAAAAATGAAATGTTTATCAACAATTGAATACATTTAAATAAAAACAAAATATAAAAATAATAAACCATAAAAAATAATAAAATATAAGCCAAAACTAAAATAAAAGTTCTTTAAAGCATTGAAATCTCAACAGTCATCGCCGTAAGCGATATACACAATACAACAGCTAGGTTTAGAGAGATAGAACTTTTATTCAGTAAAATAAAATATAAACTGATATAACAAATTCAGTTTGACAGGGAGTTTAATATAGCTTAGCCCGTGGGAATGTTTTGCCCTAACTGCTTTGCCGCCGCAGCTCGACGACTATCAACTACATTATGGAGAATTCGTTAATTTCGTTAATCACGTCAACAGTGTAGAACGCGCCCAGTGCGTGTGTTGTTGCTCTCTCGTTTGTGGAAATATCCGTGGCTATTGAAACAATAATTCCATTAGCAGTAAATTGGACTTCAAATCAAGCGACCCTGTTTGATAAATTGCGACAATCGCTTTCAGCTCAATAAAACATAAAATACTTATTAATTCTGTATAAGGAAAATTTCAGATAGCATCTACATTGTACTAGGACCAGTTCTGGCCCTAAGGGATCCCATTTGCACCACTCTCAATTTTCACTGTGGTGCCCGGACAACCCCGGCTTACATGATTCTCCGTTGGACCCCGGTCGGACCGATGGGAACCGCTTAGCTTAGCAGGCTGCCGGCGGGTTTACCAGGGTGTTCGGCCTGGCCCCTATGATGGCTCACGTATGTAGTGGCATGGAGGTCCCCCGAGAGAGGGTCATCCCCTAAGCCTGCTCACAGGTAATAAGGCTGACCCGTCATTCCATCACTTTCTGTTATTAAGTCCTATGCCCTATGCCAAGATCAAAGTTTCCTAAAGGGAGGGCCCGTTTTCGAAGGGATCTAATGAACCTGAGAGATTATTCCTTATCCCCTTTAATCTAGATGTTTCACTTAATAAACATTACCGGCGACTTGGACAATATTGACAATAATATCGCGTCTATCACTATAATCGTTTGTTTACTTCGTATATTTTAGAACTTTTCTATACTTCCGATAGGCATTCCAAACGAACCAACAGTGCGACCGATATTTTGTTCAAAATATCCGATCGTAGACTGTTTGGTTCCTTTAACAGCTTCAGTCAATATCAAGTCATCACATAGCTCACAATATCTATATGAGGCAAGCGACAAGAAAGAAATGATATCGGGATGCAACAATGTCAATTTGCCGACGCGAGGATCATTACAAAGGCTGAAGTCTGTGACTCCACTTATTCGCTTTCGTTGAAACAGATCCATAACAGGTGGCGAATTTTCAATCGCCAATATGTGATACCGACGACGGTGATGATAGTCTTGACGGCGATGATGCAAATATAACTCAACTCAAAGAACTATCAAGCGATGTAGTTCAACCGTTCGGGTTCCAACTCCTGAGAATGGAAATCACCAAGAAGAAGAGGTGGGCGCATAGACCAACAACCAGGGCCCGAAGTTCTAGGCGTAGAACTAAGTAGCAGAAGATAATGGCAGTGACGATGATGACTCAGTGAATGAATCGTTTCGTTTAGCGCAATCGATGCAGAGATCATCTACAACCAATTGACCAACCGGATACGTGGCGCTTATTATGCTTACCGCCAACCATTCTGAGTATATTGGCCGATGCCAGATCGAGTACGCTTTTGACTGGCTTACTTTTTCTTACAACATTGATAGTGTTTGCAAGAACATTAACAAAATGGCGTTTTTTCTATATCTTAGCTTTGTCAGATAAAGACACTGATAAAATATGCGGACGTTGGCAAGCATTTTTTCCTCTTTATCTATTGCTAATCAAATTGGTTCAGGAGCAGCGGGTTATGTATCTTCTGACCGCGTGTGACGGCTGATGATCAACCTGTGCTCAAAAGACGGAGATGTTTCCGTAGATTTCCTAAATTACTACTGGAAGATGTATCCGTTTTGTACCTGGGATACGCAGTGAACCACGGACAACAGTCTTGTATTTTTGGTGAGGTTAACGGTGAACAAAGACAAGCAAAAAAATCTAAAACGAATGTTATTTGCGTTTTGATGAAGACTCACTTGGCATTTTAAATTGTATTATCGAAGACTTCTTAGACCATCTGTGGTTTCAGAGCTTGCACAACTAGAACAGAATCAACTGCAGCTGATATGCCCATACTAAGAGATGAGATAAGCGTTGTCGAAAATGCCACGTTTTTTAATGTATAATGAATCATCATCGCATGAAAATAATGGAACAGTATCTTATGGGTTCTACAGCTGTTGCTCAAGAATCACATTTCATTACTACTAGTCCGCCACCACTTGATTCCGAAAGTAGCTGTACACACGATAAAGGAAATAAATATCCGAATAGTACTGTTGATTCAGAGTCAATTTCTCTAGCGCTAGCAACACCGCTAAATTCATGAAATACATCCAACAAAATAGAACTACCGCTGCACTTAACATTCTGATTACGTTCTACAATATTTCGTTCATTAACAGGAATGATCAGTAAATCAAGGTTGCTATTATCTCCTGCAAGATCACAAGTCGTAGGCTCATCGTTCGAATCGGCATCGTTCAAATCGGCATCGTTCAAATCGGCATCGTTCAGAGCGTCAAAAAATTCAAGCGCGTTTCTATACGAGTCTGACAGACTTTTAGCCGCATCGTCAGGCGTACTTTTTGGTTCTTCATCATATTCATCTTGATCTCGATCAGCAGTTGTTGTTGAACCATCCAATTGTGATATATTTCCAGCTTCATTTGTATCTTCGGAATCAAGTGGTGGCGGACTAGTAGTAATGAAATGTGATTCTTGAGCAACAGCTGTAGAACCATAAGATACTGTTCCATTATTTTCATGCGATGATGATTCATTACTATCATTTTGAGAAAACATGGCATTTTCGACAACGCTTATCTCATCTCTTAGTATGGGCATATCAGCTGCGGCTGGTTCTTGTCTAAGTTGTGCAAGCTCTGAAACCACAGATGGTCTCAAGAAGTCTTCGATAATACAATTTAAAATGCCAAGTGAGTCTTCATCAAAACGCAAATAACATTCGTTTCGAATTTCTTTGCTTTGCTTTGCACCAGTTAAGGTTTCTCCGCCAAAAATACAAGACTGTTGTCCGTGGTTCACTGCATCTGCCAGGTACGAAACAAATATACCCTGTTCCGGTGATAATTTATTTAGGAAATCTACGGAAACACTCTTCCGTCTTTTGAGCACAGGTTGATCGTCGGCCGTCGTAGGTAGTAATCTGGCAGGAAGATACATAACCCGCTGCTCCTGACACAACTGACTAGCAATAGATAAAGAGGAAAAAATGCTTGCCAACGTCCACATATTTTTATCAGTGTCTTCTATTGACAAAGCTGAATTGTCGGAGAAAAAACGCGGCGTTTTTTTAATGTTCTTGCAAACACTATCAATGTATTGTAAGAAAAGTTCAGCTTCCGTGGGAGCGCTTACTCGATCTGGCATATAACAATGCTCAGAAATGGTAAGCGGTAAGCATAATAAGCGCCACGTATCCGGTTGGTAAATTGGTTGTAGATGATCTCTGCATCGAATACACTGGACGTAAAACGATTCATTCACTGAGTCATCATCGTCACTGCCATTATCTTCTGCTACTTCGTTCTTTTTTACGCCTAGAATTTCGGGCCCTCGTTGTTTGGTTATATCACCACCTCTTTCTTCTTGGTGATTTTGCAACTCTAGGAGTTGGAACCCGAACGGTTGAATTACATCGCTTGATAGTTCTTTGAGTTGAGTTATATTATCATCATCGCCGTCAAGACTATCATCACCGTCGTCGGTATCACATATTGGCGATTGAAAACTGGCCAGGTTTTGTAAATACTTCAACAAAAGCGAATCATATGAATCACAGTGAACGTTTTGACCTTGTAATGATCCTCGCGTCGGCAAATTGACATTGTTGCATCCCGATATCATTTCTTCTTTGTCGCTTGCCTCATATAGATATTGTGAGCTATGTAGTGACTTGATATTGACTGAAGCTGTTAAAGGAACCAAACAGTCTACGATCAGAATATTTTGAACAAAATATCGGTCGCACTGTTGGTTCGTTTCGGAATGCCTATCGAAAGTATGAGAAAGTTCTAAAATATACGAAGTAAACAAACGATTATAGTGACTTGAGCAATATTTGTTGTCAATATTGTCCAAGTCGCCGGTAATGTTTATTAAGTGAAACATCTCGATTCTAATACAATCACTGAGGATTTGGGTCACTGCAACCATATCAGCTAAAAATGAAATCTGACTTGTTCTCCAGTCGAACGGTACCTCAGGTACAAAGACGAGGCTATCATTGTTAGCAGAAGGAATTTTCGAATCATAGAAAAGCTTATTCAGGACCAAATACTCATAAATTTGAAACATAGATAAGTATTGGTCGGCAAACGTTACGTTCATGAGTTGAATATTCAAATTCCCGTTGTTAACACTCAAATCTATATGAAGACTTTTGAGATAGCTTAGAAAAAGTATGCCATCTGCCACGCTGTAATTGTTAGTGGTGTGACTGGCACCGAACAAGCTCTGAAGACATTCTATCAAGACACTATCTTGAATCGAAGATTGATAACTATGTACTGTTATCAATGTAATATCGCACACATTTTGTGTCGTATCAAAAATTTTATTGCCATACGCGTCCGGTGCACTCCCAAATTCTTCTGAATCATTGTTAAAACTGCCTGTAAATTGATGAAATTTTTCATGTAAGACGGATTCAGCCGCGCTAAATTGCGTGACCAACCAATATTTTACTGACCAGCAACCAGATTCTGCATATGAGACGTCGTTATTGTGTGGTTTATCGAGTGTTGAAATTATGTGAATATTTGCAATGTATTCTAAGAATAAGCTGTCATATGAATTATATGGTTCATTCGTAAAATAGTCATGTTGTCTCTCAGCAGTATTTTTAGCTTGGCATTGACATTCTAATCCACTAGTGACGGTGTTACTACTTGACTTGACACTTTCGTAGAACACATGGTCTGAAACCCATTTGAATATTGACTCACACTGATACACATCAGCTAATGTAAGCGAAATCGTTGATACTAAATCAGCTGGTTGTATCTCCTCCGATTCTGCATCGACTGGATCTACTGCTGATGCATCTATTAAATCTTCTGTTCTTAACGCTGTCTTATCACTGCTCTGTGTGTTTTCATACTCGAATGAATTGATTGGCTGACCGCCTGACACAGTGCTTTCAACGACATGTCCGTCTGAGGGTGGTAAACTGTTAGCCGTTTGCTCATTTCCGTATGAAGTTTTCGACGCTAAATGATCTATCGATGATTCCAGTTCAGTTGCCTGCGTGTTTGTCAGCGCAGAAGTGGTAGTCACATTTATTTCATCTAATCTAGGCGAATCAACATTCTCTTGTTCGCTGAAAGCTGTCGCTGTGATTCTATTATTTGCTGTAGCAGCAGTTGAGACCGATTTCTGACTAGATATGATCATTGATATTTTCATTTCCTGCCCCTGTAGAATAGTGTGCGATTTCTGTTTCCCTGGCGATGCTGTCATATCCATTGGTACTGGATCTTCATTCGGTTCTGATAAATTAGACTCCGCAGCCGAAATTGCATGAATTGTTCGCAGCGTCTGTTCTTCTGTTAGGATCAACGCAGCAGACTCATGGCGACTGAGTAGAGCAACAATGCTGTGCGCTCGCTCTTGATTCAGTAGTAATGTATTGATCAACTCTTTACTTTCTGGTACAGTGTCTTTGTCCGGCTCTGCTGATGGCCTGGTTCTATGTCCCGTTTCATCCTGAGAATCAGCTCCATACACGGCTGTCGATATTATACACAGACATTCTTCCGACATCTGTGTCCTGTCAATACGTAGATCTGTGGGAACAATTTCGACTAAAGAAGTTTCAGTTACTAGTAACATCTGGATCTTTTCATCTTCCGGTACCATTTGATCTGCTATAGAGACTGGCTGTCCCAGCGTCGATGTACGTCCATTCTGTTGATATTTTGTTGTTTTGAGATCTTCTGTTGTTGGCGTCGAAATGCTAAATTCTAATTCTATACCAGGTCCAAAACCTTCAAGTGTAGTATTATGAAATGGTGTCTCCTCTGAGAACGTGTGTACGATCTCGTTTGCTTCCACCATTCCCTCGTTTCTCGGTTCCTCAGCTGTTGAAGTGTCAGATACATTTGCATTCAAAGAAGCAATGACGTTATGGTTTAGCAATGGCGTTAATTTATTTGCTACATGATCTGCGCGTGGTAAAATATCTATTCCAGAAGGCGAGATGGGAATTTCTGTTGTACTCGTCTCGTGAGTTATATGTTCATCTATTTCTGCTAAGTTGAAAACATCCAGCTGTTCCGCTTTCACTAATGATTGTTCTGGGATGTCTTGCATCTGGCTTAACGTAAAGGACGCTGGGCCGTCTGTAGGTAGCGAGAAAACATATGTAGTGCTTTGGCCAGCTGACGGGCCAGGTAAAATTAGTTCATCTAGAGTCTGCTTTTCCGGCGATGCATCAGTAACAGGTTTTACAGTGGATGTTGATGAATCCATAGATACAACCTTGTCGGCGACTGTTTTTGGACTGTCACCAATCATTTCTGATACATGGTCTATCGTTTCTGTAGCTTTTTGAGAAACTTGGCTCTCTGTCGGGATTTCCGATAATCTATAAGCTGTTTGCCCTGTGCCATATATAGTTTGAATTACAGCTTCATCAGAGAGCGTTGGAGTAGAAGAAATATGCCATCGCTCTTGATATCTATCACTGCTTGGTGTTATATTGGCTTGAAATGTTTCATCAACGAACTTCAGAAACAACAATGTTTCGTGGTTGACGTTTAGACTATTGCTGCATTGACTGCTACCTTTCACACTGACATCAAATTTCATCTTTTCAATACCAATGCAACATATATGCAGTGATTCAACAAAAATTGTTGGTTTCACGATAAATTCAGCAAGAATAAAATTATTCAATAGCGCATAGGAGATATTCGCTAAGCTATCGGAACTGGGAAAATTTACCATGGAGCAGCTTTTGGTGTCAGTATTAGCACAGTCGGCATGTAGACATGTACGAATGACACAGTCTATCCAAATTATTTGGGTACAAAGAACATCGTAGATGGAATGGAATGGAATTATGCAGCAAGCATAGATGGTATCAGTGATAAACCTTGATTCAGACGGTAGCAACGCGTAGTGGAACATTTCATGAATATTTGCCATGATATACTGGCATTGAAGGTGGTATGCGATAATAAAACTCATTGCTTGTATTTCGTATAGATTTTGTTTTGGAAAGCTAACACGTTGATCGGGCCGAGCTGATGAATGTCCGAGCGATGAAAGGTCATCGCTGTGTTTCAATGATGCAATATTTGAAACTGGAGCTAACAATAATAATTCGTCCAATTCCAATTTATCACCGCTTCTTTTGGCCAGACTATGATTTACATCGAACATTTGGTTACTTTTGGAATTGCAGGTTTCAGCAGAGGATGACTCAGTACTTTCTGTCACAGCACATGACAACTCACTCCCTTGAGAAACGAGGTCAATTTCTAACTGTATGTTATCGAAGGAACAGGGTTTACGAAAGGCTGTAGGCAGGTCCCACCTACTGTGAGTAACGTTTTCACTGAAAGGTACCGCTACAATTCGTGCGTCGTCTTGTAGAATTGTTAAAATTATATCATCGCTGTGTCCAAACTGAACGCTCGCTGGAAAATTCATTGACGATGTTGAATTCGCCAGATTAATATCAATTCTTCGTGACGGAGTACTTTTTGCACTGAAGCTAACATTACTACTGCCTGATAACGAGTAAGATATAGCCTCATCATAAATGTTAGAATCCGAGTAACTACGACGAAGCGTGTTATTGCAACCCTGTTTAGCTTGTTTCTTAGTAGCCTCGTGAAATGTAGGCCTCTTGAGATTACCGCTTGGGTAGGTTTTGGAGCAACTTGTATGCAGGTCGGATATGGTGCTGGACATGTCGGATTGTTCTCGTAAATCAACACAAACAGTGGAGACATACGGAGACAGTCGTTCCAACGGAAAATACTGTGATTTAGTTTTGACTTGGCACACTTGGATATAACATTTAAGATTGCCACAAAATCTGCAGCTTGTTAAAGAGTGCTGTAAGCGGTTCGGGCATGGAAAGCTGTAACTTCTACGGCGAGTGCCAGAGCAAGGGCTTTGATGGCAAATGTTGCCGCTCTGATTGTCAATGGTTCCAAACTTCGTGTATCGATAGAAATCATTAATCGGAGTCCCACTGATTTGGTTATCAAACGACGTACTGCTATTCTCTGGATACAACAGCTTGGAACATGAGTAGTCGTTAGATTTAAGTTCAATGTTGGAACTTTCATATTGTTTAATTGCGTATTCGTTGCCGTTTTCAGTGCAACGGGCGTTCGAAATTAGTAACGTGGGAGCGGATCGGCGGTGAGCAATAGATGGCTCAAGAATAAAAGCGAAAACAGGAACCTTTTCGATATTTAACTGTGTGCAATACGTTTCACCGTCGCCATCGTCGGATTTATACATATTGATAAAATTCACTAACCTGGAACAAAATTATATTCTACATTTATATAATTAACATTCTTTCCTTCTGTTTTGGTTTTAAGTTTGATTTAGACAAATCGTCCCAGAAATTAATTAATGTTTCTTCATGGGTTACACACCTATAGAATACGTTGGACCGATGTTCGAAGTCCCACAGATAGCCGATCCCGGGGAGCCTCCTTAGTGGGCGAGAAGTATGCACCTTTCGGTGCCTACAATGCCTTCAGGGGTGGCCGAGTGACCTGTCAGGGGTTGCCGGGTCTCAGGAGGGGGACCGGAGAGTTTAGCCTAGAACCATAACGATCCATCTATGTTACAACCGCGATCAGTAATAACAGATAGAGTTCTTTGGTGATATATGCTGGTGCTTTCTTAATATGTCAAATTGGTTAACCCTTTACCTCATGAATCAGTTTGTATTGCGCCTAGCGTTGAACAAGCTGTTACCTAGTTGTGAATTTTATTACCTTTTGATTTTACCCTACGTAGGTAACATCAAACAATTGGGCAAAAAAGCGGGTTTCTGCGACAGAACTACACTTAACTTATTTCTGGTTGTCATTGATTAACAACATATGACACATGACAGTGCTAGACACCATGTTCGCTTATGTTTACGATGTATAGACATTTTAAGTATGTCAAAAATATTAGAGAGGCTTATTTTTCGGAGTTATAGATAATATTTGAACTTTTGAACTTTATCGCCTTGGAACCAAATTATTACAGTTTTGAGGTTATGATTTCAACGACGTATACTATTCTATTGCTGAATCTTAGTGAAAGGCCTTGGTAAGGTGAGTTTAAGATAACATGCATGAACATTAATTTAATATCAGCTCTGCGATGAACGATACATATGTGTCACCAGAAAATGAAATTCGGTGAAATCTTTCAAATTGGATATGCTAGATAACTGAGATAACGTGTCTAGCTAGTAAAAAGATTAATCCATCACATTTTTGTAATTAAACAAAGCTGTGACTTCTGTAACGAACAACTGATCGTTGTATGACAAACATTTTTGTAATTGGTACAAATATCCAAGTTCACGCCATAAGTACTGCGTGGAGACAATCAGCGGTAAAAGGTTTTTGATTGCATTTGGAATTGTACTCGATTTACGTAGTATGAACCAGTAAAATAAAAAGAATTATCTTTAACGAAAATATAAATTCCCAATTTTTGCACAAAAAAACTTATACGGTGTCGACCGAAACCATTCTTCCTACTGTTATAAATAAATGATGCAAATAGAGTGCGTCCAAGGTCCGTAAACTCAGGATCGGTTGTTGGTTGGGGGGGGGGTGGAATCAAGAACTAATGAGTGATCATTTCTCAACGCTTCGCGTCGAGGGAGGTCTGATAACGAAGGGGAGTCATTCCTTCTTCTCCCCTATGAGTATGCATGCTCATTTGGATATAAATCCACAATACATTTCTAACTACATTGCTCGTTAGTTGGCTGCCTGCGCCATGCATATATACAAAAGCAGAAAACAAGGTCACCACCTAACGCCTGTGCCATAACCGCACTGTAGAGGTTATGGATTTTGGCTCGAGGCTCGGCTGGGCTCGAGCCGCCATCATCGAGCTTCATCCTCCGAGCTGAGCCGACCTTCGTCAAAAAAGCTGGAACCGGCTCGGCTCGTACACAACACGATATACATTTGGATATTTTTTACCCGTACAGCACCCGCATGGAAGAACAGTGTTTACTGCGGAAAAACCAAGTCTGTCCATCCATCGATGACAACATCAAACCTTATTTTTTCAATAATTCCCTTGCATTTTGGCAAAATTTATCCATGCCTTGAATCTGTACTTTTGTGCAAATCGCGTTGGCACTAGTTTCTCTGTATACCATATAAATAGTTGGTTTATTCGTATGCCGTACAAGGGAAAAAGTTCCATTAATGTATACACGAGACGATAGTCTAGCGGTTTGTTGAATACCCAGACAACACATTGATCAGTTTAGCGATGAGACAAATTCTGGCTCAGTGTGAGTTCGTTTTGACTGAGTATGAGTTACAATGGCTAACACTAAGACTAATTTGACCGACATTTTGACTCGGAAAAGAACTGGCTCAATTGAGTCAAATTTGAGTCAGCCTTTCTACAGTGTACAAAATACAGATACAATCCGCCATCTATTATCAGCGAAGAGCTGTTTTTCCAACATCATTCATTTGATGCACTGAAGCAATACAACTTCCCAACAGTATGTAGTGGATATGGATGGATGTAAATAATGTGAATCTTGCGTTAAATTGATATCGTGCCGCACCATGCTACGATCCATTAGTATCACAACCATAGATTCCTTGGTGGCGCGTAGATTTGCGTTATACAGCGTAGGAGAGCACATTTGTGAGATCTTTTTTGGAATACCTTCAACACTAAATGAATCAATTTGGAAGATACATCGGATTTTTCGTACCATTCGACTCAGCTCGATGACGGGGTTCAAAAATCTCTTTGATAAAAATTTATTCTTTGGGTTGCCAATGGTTTCTCTTGGTATAAAATTTCTCGAGACTTCTCGATAATTTTTTCGTTAGTAAGACCCTAAAGGTATCACGGCTCATTGTTTCCATGCCAGGACAGCCCCAAACTCCCTTAAAAAATTAGAATGACCATTCAATCGGATGCCTTTAAGGGGCCTTGCAAACCAGGCAAATAAGGCATGCGAAATCAAAAATGAAAACGCATCGTCACGACACAGAACGCACTATCTTCGGTATTGCTTGCTCAATAACAGAGAGCATTTGTAGTGATGTACTACGTGTCACAATCTATATTTTATTTGTAGGCGACGTCTACCCTTGCCTACAGCAAAACATAGAAAATCGCTAAATTGGCCCATGTCACCTTTAGGGGTCGGACGTTATAACATTAGAAAAAGAACAGCTTAGAGCGGGGGGTTCGGGGGCGGCAGCCCCCCGACTTAGACTTAGTGTATGTCTCATATAAGGACCTTAGCTTAGGCTTAGTATATCGAGAACGGCATAGCATGCATTTCATTTCCGCCCCTAAAAGTTACATTGGCCGCTAAATTTATCTTTGAGCTCAAGAATTACAAATTACAATGTCGAAATCTCTTTTTTACTAAATATCTGGTATTATCTAAGTAACTTAGAAAACCTAGATTGTTATACTCTTCAGTGAGTCTAATATCATCGGCTCGTGGTACCTGATATCTGACGTTGCTGTACAACCGTAGCATTCGCTGTTGGCTTTTAGTGTTCTTAACCATTCTGTAGGATTACAATTTGTTGGAAAAGTTAATAGCGTGAGCTCGGTAATCACGTATGCTTTAGATTATATTCATAAGTGGTACACGCATCTGTCGTAGACTGGTAGACCCACAACCGCCAAATCTAATTTTCATCCAAGAGCTTTTCGAGCCGAGCCAAAATTTGAAAGTTTCGAGCCGAGGCCACTCCCGATTAAATCGGCTCGAGCCGAGCCGGATTAAATTTCAGTCGAGCCTGAATAATTCGGCTCGTTGTCACCTCTATCGCGCTGTATAGGTGTTTTGATTTCGGCAATTATAAGTGTATATAAATGCCGCAGCTGATTTTGAGATAAAACAAAAACATTTCCAAATCTTTTGCTGCCAAAAAAGTTGAAAAACAACTTTATACATCTACAATTAAGCTTATTCGCTCTTCTTAGAAAAAATGAGCTATTTATGTTACTGTTTACTTATGCGAATAACAAATCCAATGCAAGAGAATAAATAATTAACACCTTAGCCCGCTGGTGGCTGTAAAATATTTAGTTAAACCAGATGGCCACCGCAAAATAGCTTTTAAAAATCATATATATATATGCCAGAGGTTCACTTTAACCCAACGACAACATTTATCTCGACTTAACACTGTAGCTGCACGCATTTAGCTAAAACAGTTCAACGATCACGTTACAACGCTGTTCTGTACTATTTAGGAAAAGTTCACGATAGCTCACCAAGAAGCCACCATGAGTTATTGCTACTAGCATAACTATACCAATGTGTACTGGCGGATCCTGAAATTTTTGACTCATTACCCTTTGTAGGCGCCGCACCCCCTGCCCCACCTAAAAATGTGACCGTCGCAAATATTTAGTTCTTAGATCTAAGGCGCGATACCTAAATTTGGTATACCACAGTACTACAACGTTTTCTCTAATTCACTTTGGTATTAGAAACACGTTAAACAAAATTTTGTTTATATATTGCAGGTACCTCAGCTTCGAAGTAAAATGGCCAAAAAATTCCCAACAAACGCAACTTTGACAGTTAATGTCTGAGTGCGGTTTGATTTTAGGCTACGGTATATATAATTGAATAACAAAATAAATCGAGCAATCCAATCTTATACCAATACATCTACAACTTGAATGTATAGGTTGGCATCCAAGGTCCGTCTATTTAGGACGGCACACGGTCACGGCGGGATTGGTAGGGCACAGGGGAATCCAACATTTTCAGAGCATAGCTTCTCCTTAGAGAATTTTGCAGTTTTCTCTTACGGTATATATAATTGAATAACAAAATAAATCGATCAATCCAATCTTATACCAATACATCTACAACTTGAATGTATAGGTTGGCATCCAAGGTCCGTCTATTTAGGACGGCACACGGTCACGGCGGGATTGGTAGGGCACAGGGGAATCCAACATTTTCAGCATAGTTTTTCCTTATAAATTTTGGTAATTTTCCCTTACGGTATATATAATTGAATAACAAAATAAACCGAGCAATCCAATCTTATACCAATACATCTACAACTTGAATGCATAGGTTGGCATCCAAGGTCCGTCTATTTAGGACGGCACACGGTCACGGCGGGATTGGTAGGGCACAGGGGAATCCAACATTTTCAGCATAGTTTTTCCTTATAAATTTTGGTAATTTTCCCTTACGGTATATATAATTGAATAACAAAATAAACCGAGCAATCCAATCTTATACCAATACATCTACAACTTGAATGCATAGGTTGGCATCCAAGGTCCGTCTATTTAGGACGGCACACGGTCACGGTGGGATTGGTAGGGCACAGGGGAATCCAACATTTTCAGCATAGTTTTTCCTTATAAATTTTGGTAATTTTCCCTTACGGTATATATTATTGAATAAAAAAATAAACCGAGCAATCCAATCTTATACCAATACATCTACAACTTGAATGCATAGGTTGGCATCCAAGGTCCGTCTATTTAGGACGGCAGATGGTCACGGCGGGATTGGTAGGGCACAGTGGAATCCAACATTTTCAGCATAGTTTTTCCTTATAAATTTTAGTAATTTTCCCTTATAATTTTTGTAATGTTGGCTCAAAGTCGACCAAACCTGTGCATTTTGGGCACACGGTAGGGGCTGATGCGAATACGGATTACATGGTGTGAGCCTTAGTGTGTAACCCCTTGTGCACGACTATGCTTTTACATGTATTAAAATAGCAAAAAATTTTAATACAAAGAGTGCCATACTCGTACGGATAAAGAAATATCCATCGGAAGATCTAAAAGAATAAAATCTACGTCAGTGTTAGGAACAAGATTTTTTACTGTAAATTGAATCAGACATTAGTGAAAAACTGTTCGCTATAAAATTCTACTAACAGCCTTGGCTTAATGCTTCAAATACAACCCGAGATATTGCATTTCGTTTGCATTTGAGATTTCGTCACTGTTTTGTGCATTAATAGCCACCTTCCAGCTTTTTGCAGGTCTCGTTCCAAGTTGTCGTAAATTTAGGACATTTTTTGCAAACTGGACAACAATTGACCCATTCCATTTAGGGCAGTTCGGAAAACTTCAAAATTAATGCATCTATGATCCTACTGAGCTATATATTCGCCCAATGATAAAAAGGCAACACTAGATAGCGCTACAGCACTGGATAAGAACATCAATTGGTTTTCATATGGTTATATTTGTCAGTTAATGTATGACTAGTATAGATTCAATATTTTGCAGATACAAGTAACGGCATATATATATATGCTGAATCACCCTTGGGGTTTCGGCACGTTTTTGCGAGAACTAAATGGTATATAGGTACACAGTAGCTATATCGAATTAGTTATGCAAACTTAAGATCGGCTGGCTGAGTGTGTAATGATGTTGTAAAATATGGGGCAGATCCTGAACAATCGCCAAATTACTTTCCCAGCTACACGAAACACCTAAAACTGGTTTCTAAAATGATCATTTTCGGATTTTGTTTCAAGCAAAACAAAATGCTCTCTGCATAAGAAAGGGGATATCTATATGGAATAAACTGTATACACAAACCAAATATCAAATATCATATACGCCCACGGGGAGGGGTGAGGGTTACACCGCTTGACGCTCCGACCACCGTCCCCTTGAGGTCCCGGCTGCCCCTTGATGGCGCCGCAGCCGCCGAATACATAGGCTTCGACGAAGGCGCCACACTCTCGTCCTTCCTCCCCCACCAGGATAATCGGCTTACCCCGTGAGAGGCCATAGGCCTCCCAAACCCTCGAGAACCCCGCTATCACCCCTGGACTTCGGACCTCGGTCCGTATACGTCTAATACAATGGATAATGCATGACTACACTTAGGTGCGTACATTAAGGTTGTTCTTTTGTGAAAATCACGAACTGATTCGCCAAAAATTCGAGTTAACTGCATTTTTGGGAACGCGAACGTAGGCGCTGCCTTGTATGAATGGAATTTACTTTCTTGCATATTTGTGCATTTCGCACGTTTTCAGGCGTTCATCAAATGACATTCTGGATGAAACAGCAATGTTTGCGGTCTGTTTTTGTAATATAGCAACTGAGAAAAAACGCGATTGGTAATCGTGATGTAAACTTCTTAGCGGACAGCAAAATGCGATGCTAAATCGCGAAATAGTGAACGCGAACAGCGTCTACGTGCTGCTATATTGCAAATCATGTAAGCGTACATACGTGAAAATCGTGACTTGTTCACGCTCATCGCTTTTACGATCGTGAATAACTTGAGAAAAGAACAACCCAGGTGTACACACGTAAAGTGGACTCGCGCATAAACAAATTGTCTATCACTTAAAGGCTTATAGTAATATTGTTGGCTGTAATATCACTTAATATAACACAGTTTCGAAACCATAATTTAAGCATGCTATTCACCCTTAATATTTTAAAGCCAAATTTTCAATTGATGTCATTGCAACATTTAAAATGCATAAAGGTCGGCATGGCATGCACTGTCAGATAGAACCACCACTATTAGAGAGTATAACAACATTCGGTTTGATTTTACCACACGCCCAACAGTCCAATTGAAAATGAATTTTGAAAATGCATTATATTGTACCGGTCTAATAGCTACAAACCATATATATGTCTA